>JACXGK010013930.1:0-12233 GCA_016801125.1 Novumbra hubbsi
CCAATGCTATCCTTTCAACAGGGACCACAGCCAATGCTATCCTTTCAACAGGGACCACAGCCAATGCTATCCTTTCAACAGGGATCGGGTCCAATGCTGTTCATTCCTTTTAGAAAAAGACCGACTTCAGTGACAGTGGCATTATTACTTGTTTTGATTAGGTGGCTTTGCTTTCCCTTCCTCTTGTACTCATCCTCTTTTGGTTTACTACCTTTTTAAATCTCTTTATCCTCATTCTGGCACACTGATGGTGTTGTCGGATATGTGTGCATTACAAAATGACTGGCTGGATAAAACGGAGAAGGAGTGGTCTGAGATTTGTTGCATCGGAAAACAACATGGTTTCTCAGCCGCAGAGCTGAGCTGCTTGGGCTAGCGTTGCCAAAGTGAACCGTTTTGCTCCAGCAAGAGTTGCTGGCGTTTGGACTGCTAGTTTTTAGGGACTATATGATTACCCTCTTATAGGAAGACTCCTTTCTTTTCTGTCTCTGCGTCAGAGCACTGTACTGACAGGACGGAACTGTTCCGGATGGACCTCGGTCTGCAGTGAGTGAGGGAACTCTAATTGGACTGGAATAGGTTTAATTGGATGTCGGAGGTCCTCCAACGTACTGTGTAATGATGAACATTTCTGTAAACCATATCAGTTGGCAGTAGAATCCCACAGCAATTACTGGTCCCCCTTTGTTAAGACTGCACATTAAAATACATTTGCGACTTGATAGCAGCTGACCGTGTGTACTTGCAAATCCTGTAACCATGACACGGTGCTGACATACTGCAGTACTGACACATCTCTGACATGCTGTGTTAATGTTCAAAAGCAACCTTTGAAAAATGTATCCAACACAACCTGTGTACATGATATAGTGAGTGTACGTCAGGCTCTTTTCTGGAGTTATATGCGTTTCCATGGCGTTCCAGATTGGCCAGATTAATGTAGTTTGGGTTAAGGGCTTTAAAAGAGACTTAAAGGAATCAGTCAGTGACGCATACGCAAGCCTTCTTGCAAAGGAAATTGATCCCTGTTGCGAGAATCGTATCTGGCCCTTTCCGATTGTTGAATGTGCAAGACTCGTGTGTGTGCTATATCTAGCTAATCCATACCAGCCCTCAATGTATGGACTGATGGCCACACTACTAGGCAAGCCGCAAAAAAAACGAATTGATTACATTGACTTAAATGCATTCATCCCCTGTAATTAGTTATTAAGATTGACCAATAATGTGGCAGGTGGACAGTGTCCACAGGGGTCCACCGACTCCCTAGTGAGGTTGTGGAGTTTCTTTGTTCTGTGACTCTGTTTTTGCTGGCCCTAGATCTGTTCGATCTGTAGTAGCCAATCAATGAATTAATTATGTGAGAAATGGCATAGGAAATGCTTATGATGAACAGACGTGAGTTCTCAGGGTGGTAAATGTGACTGGTGATCAGCTTAAACCTGGGTGTTTTCAATTAGATAGATGAAAACCTGGGTACTTTCAATTGGATTGAAACCTAGATCCAGTCAATTGGCCTGGAACTAACTATGCCTACTACATTTACTTTTTTTACATGTCTTTTTAAAATAATGATCCCTTCTAGAGCTTCAGCCAGAGATTTTACGTTACCACTGGTGCATTCCTAGGTATAAATCAGATGCCCGTAACGACCAGTTAATGGTATTATTAATGTGTCCTTTCTCCTTCTTCAGCTCTGGCTCATCACTAACAACAATGTAGTCAATGTCCATGGTTAGGGGCAAAGGAGTGTGTGTGTCCTCATCATG
Source organism: Novumbra hubbsi (assembly GCA_016801125.1). Classification (NCBI taxonomy): domain Eukaryota; kingdom Metazoa; phylum Chordata; class Actinopteri; order Esociformes; family Umbridae; genus Novumbra; species Novumbra hubbsi. Next base: position 1,770 of record JACXGK010013930.1, read on the forward strand.
TCCTATTGAAACAACGGCATCATATTTTCATTGTTTTCTCTAATTACACACTCAAATTGACCATGCACGTGTGTGTGTGTGTGTGAGGCATAATCAGAGATATAAATTGTTGATCTGTGTCACGATGACATTTCTCAATTAAAATGGAGATGTACTAATTAACGGCCCAGTGTGGTGGTGTCATAATTGTCCTTGATTTAATTTGGGACACCAAAGCTCATTAATTTGCTCACGGTTCATCAGAACAGGCTTGGCGAGAGTGTTGTGACTGTGACAAGACAGAGGGGAAAACATGTACACACACACACACACACACGTGCGCAAAATGGTGATGATCCCAACACAGGCTGCTTAGTCAGTTGTCCCGCTTTAACCAAAAGGTGCAAATAGAATATATGCTATGGAAGCTCCCCAGACTTAGGAGTTATTCTCAACATTTCCCTTGAGACACTTAGTTGGACTCACAAATAGTGTAGAAAAATAGCAGGCACTGCTGAACGAGCAAAGGGTGTATCTCTCCACGAAGTAGGTTTGTTGTTTGCCGGCTCGTTGGCCATCTTTGGAAAATAGCTGGCGTTCTTAATAGTTTACTAACGCTTGCTTCCTAACACCATGTCTAAATAATGTCAGCCTACTCCAGGGTAACAGCACGTCTTTAAGGACTAGTTCTGATCTAGATCAGTTTGGCCTTTTAAATAACATTCAGTGGATGGGAAAAACCTTATCCTGGATCAGCTTTATGAAAATGGCTTCAGAAGTTGTTGTTTTTTTAATAAGGAGGAGGAAATGTAATTGAATTCTGGAATAACTCGTACAGGCTCTCATCCATATTTCAAAAAGCAGTGGGGGTTTTTGTACTCTCGCCCTCCACATCTCCCTTTCCAGAAAGTTCAGCTGGTTTGATGACGAATGGAGGGAATCTGGATGACAGACTATGGCAAGTGGACAGGGAGCGGCGGGGTTTGTGAGACACAGGAATGGATCTGGTGTGTTTGTCTCTCTGTCTGTCACCGTGTGTTACCGTGACAATCATTCCCCATGAAAATCATAATCTGGAAATGTGGGGAGCTTTTTTTAAAACAGCATTTAAGTCATGGTTACGTTTAGGGTCCATCTTGAGCATAAAGAGCTCCGTTGAGCTTTATTTAATTTTTTTGTCTCAGACAAGGCTTAGTCTGTGTCCGGGAAAATCGTCTCTCTGGGTTAAGTTTAGAAGTTAGGGTCAAGTTTAGTTTTCGGGATCAAGGCTAAGGTTAGGTTTTGAGTTAAGGTTTAGGGAAAACATTTTATGGGAATACAGTTCAGTCTCGAAAGAAATGTCCTCACAAGTAAAGTAAAATGTGCGTGAGAGTGACAGCAGTGTGTAAAGTGCACACTTGTGTTTCTCATAACAGAAACTTCAGTTCAGTGCAGTAGATTTTAACCACCTGTAACCGTGATCTGTATTATTCCACAGGACTAGGATAGTATCACTCACATCCACATCCACATTCCAACAAGGACAATAATAAATGACAACCATTAGCTTTAGAGATTTGCCGACGCATGATGAGAAGTAAAATGTAAATGAGTATACAGCGGCTGGTAATCAAGGAAAATTTTTTGACCACCCCATAGTAACTGCATAGTCAATTAGTGGTGGGAATACTACTACGCTACATGTGTTTCTGGGGAGAGCAGCATGAATTTTTTTTTAAGACAGACATAGGGTAAAATGGTGGAAAGGCTAAATGCTCCAACCTTATTAAAACAAACTAAACGTAATCCTAACCCTACACTATATTAACGTAACCCAAAACCAAACCGTCAATGTCTACACCCTAAATGTAACCCATGTTATGCTGAATAATATCTGAACCTAACCCCTTACAGTGCGTACACACTACTCACGAAATGTTGGCAGCCGACGCTATCATCACCCAGGGTGCCTCGTTGGGGGGGGGGTGTTGTGGGTGTGTTGTGGGCGTGCCATCATCATAACAGCAGTTACATTTTGTATCAAGGTTTGATTACAACTAGCTAGTTAGCTTGAAAACCAGCTAGCCAGAATTAGGTAGCCACTAGCCAGCTAACGTAGCAAACTAGCTAATATTTACCTTATTTGTAATACGTGTAACCCATCCGAGGCACCAACCTGCCTCTGAAGTAACTATCTCACTGCAGCAGTATGACATTTAGCACTGCAGCAGTATGTGATTTCATTTATTGCATTTCAATATGTCAAGATCACGTAAGGCATTATTTTCTGGAGCTCTCATGTCACGTTTCCATGCCAACAAATTAGATTTTGTGATCACACCCTATTATTTCTTTCCTCTTGTTGTGATTGCTGTCGTGGCCACCTGATGAAGGATAATAATTTGGTGGACCATTGAGGCATGATAATGCAGTGTCTTCTCCCCCACAAGATATTTTAAGTAAATGACACACCGAGCAGATGACTACCAACACCAGTCTGAACTGAGCCCCACAAGGCCCCATGAACTTCCTCTGTTGTATCCAAACTAAGCATCAGTCCCAGTAATGAAGGCCAGGGTCTGTTTACCTTCTGATCCACTACCACAGTAGACTAGGGGCCTCTGTGACCTCCAATCAGAAGAAAAGACAGGCCAAAGCATCTGTACAACCACAAATCTTGTGTACCCTGTCCAGTATCTACAGACTCACACCTAATATTCAGCTTAACGGGAAGCGGCAAACTAGACAGCATCTTTTTCTTTGCTAATCCTCAGGTCAGGAAGTTCCTTGAAGACAGGAAAAGGTTAACACACACAGTTGAAACTCTGCTGTGCCACAAGTTTGGTTTTCCCTGAAGCCAATTATGTGCATGCTTCCATAACTCACAATTGCACCCGTGCGTGCATACTCACACACACACTCACACACACACTCACACACATCACACACACACAGCCCTGTCTAGTGGGAACCACAACAAAAACATGCAGAAGTACAGCGAGGGCCCAGTAGAGTGGGTCATTAGTGTCCAAAGCAGTGGTGACAGACGATCCCCCCCTCAACCCTTTCCAGCAAGACACGTGTGGTGTTATGTTGGCCTGGCAGCACTGGGACCTCCCCTTCTTGCCTTTAAACAAATGAGAATCAGGGCTGTGTATGTACACGCCATGTGAATACACGCCATGTGAGTACACGCCATGTGAGTACACGCCATGGAAAAATGTTTTCCACGCTCACACATGACAGGGGACACTATTCATGATTATGTGAAACAAAATTATTCTGTGAAGAATATGAAATATCACCAACATATTATACTAGGAGCCTAAGATCAAGATGACCCGATCTTTCACAGAACATAAACACACAAACACACACACATACATAAAACTGCAGCTAAAACGTAGCCTTAAACCTGGCAGCCTGTAAATGCTAATGTGTTTGTAGCATTGTTGGTATTTCTTTACTCTGCACGTTGAGGCCTTGCTTGTTGCCAACTGGGCAGGCCTCCTTTGTTTCCTATGAGTACTGAAAGATGTTTTCCAGAAGATGTAACACATCTCTCCATCCCATAACGACATAGTCAAACAAATCCATTAAATCGCATGGTCTATTATTGTTCTGACCGCTTAATATTTTAGCCAAACCGGGAAAATGACACTGGTGGGTTTGTTCTGGATATGACTGATGACTGGTAAAAACACACAACTTTTCCATTCTGCACAGTCACATAGACAATAGACAATATTTGAGATAGGTAGCCTATTGCCTTATGTATGACATACATTCTAATTTAATTAATACTATCACTGTCTCGCAAACCCCGTAGAGCCAGTGGGCTACAGGTACAGTACAGTGTAGACCAGTGTTTCTTAAAGATCTCACCCGTAGAGCCAGTGGGCTACAGGTACAGTACAGTGTAGACCAGTGTTTCTTAAAGATCTCACCCGTAGAGCCAGTGGGCTACAGGTACAGTACAGTGTAGACCAGTGTTTCTTAAAGATCTCACCCGTAGAGCCAGTGGGCTACAGGTACAGTACAGTGTAGACCAGTGTTTCTCAAAGATCTCACCCGTAGAGCCAGTGGGCTACAGGTACAGTACAGTGTAGACCAGTGTTTCTTAAAGATCTCACCCGTAGAGCCAGTGGGCTACAGGTACAGTACAGTGTAGACCAGTGTTTCTTAAAGATCTCACATTGACTTTTGAGTGGAACTGGTAAAGTATTATGTTGAGGCTGATATGATCATCTCCGTTTACCCGAAACTCAAACAAAACATGTAAAGCAGCATCGAAGCGATTTCAAAACGGAAACATTGCCGTGGTCTGATAATTTGTTCCTAGCGCATACTCTTGACGTTCATAAGGAGTGAAATCAAGTAGGCTACGTATCAGATAATGTAAACAAGTCGTAACTATAGCGCCCTCTGACCCAAAGACCCATTGTACAGAATTCTTGAGCCCTGAGAAGAGCCAGGTATTAAATATCAGTTTGTTTAAGAAGTCAAATGTTGGAAAGGAAAAGAAATACAGGTTTTTGAATGCCAATGCAACCCCTTTGATCAGTGGCAAAGGAAAACCAGTTTCTTCCTAGGGGTAAACAAACACTGTAATAGTTCAGACTGCATGGGGGCTTTGAAACAACATTCAGAAAGAGCAAACCGTTTATCCGCAACTTGCTGCTTTTTCCCTCCAAAAAACCCATGTGTTGGTCATGTGACTTAGCAAGCATTAGCAACCCCACAGCATCTGTGGAAGAGGTTGTTGTCATCTTCTTAAATGCTGTGAACTTTGTTCCCTTTGGAAAGGGAGTAGAGTGGAGAGGACATGGGAGGGGTTGTGGCTGGTGTACTTCTCGCCACACTCACGGCAGCCTGCCAGGGCTGCGCTCCATGAGGACTCTAGTGAAGACTGTTGAGAGAGGAGGAGGGTTGAGGAGGGAAAGTGGATGGATTTGTCATCACCTCACATCAAGCTGCTTATGCGCGTGTTTACTAGTCTGAGCGGCTATATAACTTTCTCTCTACCTCTCTCTTTATAACTCTCTAACTCGCTCTTTATAACTTTCTCCCTATCTCTCTCTTTATAACTTTCTTTCTACCTCTCTATAACTTTCTTTCTACCTCTATAACTTTCTTTCTACCTCTATAACTTTCTCTCTATCTCTCTCTTTATAACTATCTCTCTATAGCTCTCTCCCTCTATATTCATTTCCAAAGCTTTACTGGCAAAATATATTTCTCTCACCCCCTCTTATAACCTTCTCTCTCTCTGTTTCTTCTGGTTGGCTCCACCTGTAGTATTTTGGCTTCTTCACGTCTCTTCCAGACAGCTGTGTCTACTTAGTACTGTTGCTAGTTAGATTCAGTATCTATTGAAAGTGGTCCAAGAAGAGCTAAGGCTGGCCCGTGTGTTCCAATCCAACAGACGAGCTGCTGTCACTCAAACTGCTGACAAGGTTAATGCTGGTTTTGATGGAAAGGTGTCCAAACACACAGTGCATCACAGTTTGTTGCGTATGGGACTGCGTAGCCTCAGACGAGTCAGGGTTCCCACGATGACCCCTGTCCACTGCCGAAAGCGCCTACAATGGGAACGTGAGAATTACAAGCAATGGAAGAAGGTGTCCTGGTCTGATGAATCAATTTTCTACATCACATGGAAGGCTGGGTGTGTTTGTGTTGCTTACCTGGAGAACACATGGCACCAGGATGCACTATGGCAAAGTGAGCAAGCCGGCGGAGGCAGTGTGATGCTTTGGGCAATGTTCTGCTGGGAAACCTTGGGTCCTGCCATTCATGTGGATGTTACTTTGACACGTACCACCTAGCTAAGCATCAATGCAGACCCTGTACAGCCTTTCATGGTAACGGTGTTCCCTGATGAAATTGGCCTCTTTCAGCAGGATAATGGACCCTGCCACAAAGCAGAAAGGGTTCAGGAATGGTTTAAGGAACAAAAGGTGTTGACTTGGCCTTCAAATTCCACAGATCTCAATCCAATCGAGCATCTGTGGGATGTGCTGGACAAACAAGTTGTACTTCGCAACTTTCGTGACTTAAAGGATCTGCTGCTAACGTCTTGGTACCAGATCACAGCACACTTTCAGAGGTCTGGTGGAGTCCATGCCTTGAAGGTTCAGGGCGGTTTTGGCCACCAAAGGGTCCTGTGGTCCTTATGTTATGGCTCATCAACATATATACATGTGTTCCCCATCCGTCTAGAATTTCCATATAGAGCCTTGTTGTTTCTGCAGGAACCAGGGTGAACATGGTGATTAAACCACGCAGGGTCTATCCCCTTAGGGAATCGCCTCTGTCCCCAAATCGCCCTCTGTCCCGCACACACACCAACACACACACAGAACCTCAAATCACACCCATGTGCTGCACACACACACACCAACACTCACACACACACACACACACACCAACACTCACACAAACATGCTGACTCTCATCCCTGTAGAGGAAGGGGCCAGGATCTGCTGCTTGTGGAAAACAATGCTGGTCCTCTGTAAAACAACAGGAGATACGCCATCTTTTGTCCAACACCCCCATGTCCCTTACTGCTTCCATCCACCTCTCTCTCACTCTTTTCTTCTTTTCCTCCCTCTCTCAATTCACCCTTCTTCCCTGTTTTTTTTGTCTTTATCACTTGTTTCTGCCCTGTAACAGTGGTGACTCTGCTACTGTAGTGGTCTGAATGGATGCATTACCTTACAGTGCATTATCATGAGGAGGCCGGTGAAAACCACTCTGTATTTCCCTTCTTCCCTGGGATGGATGCATTATCCTACAGTGCATTACCACAAGGAGGCCGGGGAAGACCACACAGTATTTCCCTTCCTCCCTGGGCTGGATGCATTATCCTACAGTGCGTTATCATAAGGAGGCCGGTGAAGACCATTCTGTATTTCCCTTCCTCCCTGGGCTGGATGCATTATCCTGCAGTGTCATTATCACAAGGAGGCCAGTATAGACCACTCTGTGTTTCACTTCCTGCCTGGGCTGGAGGCATCTGGTGTTGTTTGCCATCTGAAGAAACGTGCGGATCATCTGACAACTCACACACCAATAACAACCTTCCACCTGTTCAAAAACACCATGCACACACACACAGGTGGGTTTAATAAGAATTAAGGAATTTATCAAGGTAAAAGAACAACAGCGGTTGGGGGGCTTTGTCTGTCTGTGGGGTTTTAATGAGAGATCTCTCAGGGAGACGGTGTGGTCTGCCAGATCAAATCTCCTAAAGGTCTTGCGTGGCTGTGTGTGTGTGTGTGTGTGTGTGTGTTTGTCTGTGTGTGTGTTTGTCTGTGTGTGTGTTTGTCTGTGTGCGTGTCTGTCTGTGTGCGGCTGTCTGTGTGCGTGTCTGTCTGTGTGCGTGTCTGTCTGTGCGTGTCTGTCTGTGCGTGTCTGTCTGTGCGTGTCTGTCTGTGCGTGTTTGTCTGTGCGTGTTTGTGTGTCTCCACAGGCCCACAGGCTTGATCATTGATGGGCTCCTATATAACATCCCTCCATCACCTCCCTCTGCAGGGAGTGACAAGCACCTCCATCCCCCTCTCTGTTTGTCGGTTTGTAGCTCTCCCCTGGGAGGGGGGTTAGAGGGGCATGTCTGTCCGTGTGTGTGTTCTTATTTTGTAAGTATGTCCACACTGTGTTTTGCTTGTGTGTGTTTTTTTGTGTGTTTATCATGTGGACCAGTGGTTATAGTTCCAGCACCTTTTGATGTTTCAGAACCTGGAGGGCAGATTCTAGGCTTAAGAGACATTAGCGGTCCGACCGCTAAGGGAGAGGGGGACCCCCAAATCAAATTCTGCTTAGGGCCAGAGAACTAGGTCTGCACATGTGTGTTCCCAGGACTCGTTCAACAGGATGTTGCGTGTAAAGACGAGGGGCCAGTGTTGTTGCTTGGTCCTGATCTGTAGGCTTTGCATTAGAACATTATTTTAACAGCTTTTTGAACAAACATTTCAGCCTTATTAGTATACATCTAAAAAGGTATATGTTTTAAAGTAAGCCCAATAACAAGCGATTTCAGGCTATTTTGTAATTGTAGATGCTGAAGCAAACTAGCAAAGGTTTTTTTCCCTCTGTGAACAAAACATTCTGCTTCTAGTTGATTAGAGTGAATATCAAATCGGCAAGGTCAATCTGCTTTCACAACAAACGAGAAATTAAAAACCAACAACTCTGCGTCCGGCCCTGGTGAAGGGGGGGGGGGTCCGGTGACGGGTAGCACACCGCCAGTGGATCTGTGCCCTGTGAACCCAGTCGAGGTTTTCAGGGAGTCCACGTTATCCTCCTTCACCACCAACGGCGTCACCTGGCTCCCAGTTCACTGCTCCTCCACAGCCAGCGGGGAGCTTGTCTGACCTGAAGGCAGCCGCTGCTCCTTAATGATGGGCATGGATGCGCTCTGTCGTTGTTCATCTGGGGTCAGAGGTCACGGGGGGATGGGGGGTTGAGCGCGTGGTCCTCCGAGCTATATGCCGCATAGGTCATTACGACTCGCTCAGACGCTGCCTTTGTTTGCCCCCCCCACGCCTCCCTCGCCTCCTTATGAATTGCCTTCTTCAGCCGCTCCCCCCCCCCCGGTATTCCCCGCGCTCATTAGTCGGCACAGGAGCGTCCGTTCAGTCAGAGGCCTTCAAAACATAGGAGACGGCAAGAGAGACTAACACACACACACACCTGCCTCCCATTTCTACTGTACCGGGAGCATGCTTTGTTCACCCTCCCCAGGTACTTTGTCATTAGCCCGGCCGGTAATCTTCCGTCTCCGGGCCCGGGGCCAAGCTAGAGACCAGACACCAATGACATGCCGTGCGAGGAGGGTGTAGCGGTGGCAGAAGGAGGGTGTAGCGGTGGCAGAAGGAGGGTGTAGCGGTGGCAGAAGGAGGGTGTAGCGGTGGCAGTAGGAGGGCGTAGCGGTGTGAGGATGGGGGAACAGTAAAGGTGGGTATACCTAAGCCTGAGGGGAAGCATTTTACCCCCCCCCCCCGACCCTGACCGGCTGATCACCCATGTATGCTGAGATCAGGATTAATGTGTATTAGAACTCCCTCAGTCTGTCCCTCCCTCCGTTCCTCCCTCTGTTTCTCCCTCTTCATCAATCTCTTTCTGTCTTGACCACCGAACCGAACGTCCTGTACCTCCGCCCCTCCTGAACCGTAACGTTCCGTGTGCATATTCAGCCTCGAGTGTGGTTTCTGAGGTACTTCTGAGCACAGCCTACTTAGTTCCTACAGAATAGACATTGGCGTGTGTTCCCTCTCCAAGGGAAGATGTGTTATTGCCAGGGGTCTAAAGATATGCAGAAGTCACGGTACGGTGTAGTAAACCGGAAAGAGACAAGAGGGTCCACTCGTCAAGCTCTGGCTTGTCGTTTGCGTTCACCATATTTGTTTACAAGGCTGCAAGGCTACTTCAGTTGCTAAGTGACGGCCACAAGATCCGCCTCCGAGGGTGGGGGGGGGGGGACTCAAGAGTTGATGTTTTTGTTCCGCACACAATAAAAGTAACGCGCACGGTTACAACTAGATTATATTAATGCGGATAACCACGCGTACCGAACCGGACGTCCTGTACCGGAAGGTACAGTACAGATGCACGTGCCCTCACACCCAGAACAATCACATGGTCATACGTGCATTCTTTCACAGCGTGACCAAAGATGATCCGCCTTTTTTTCCCGTCAGTGCGTCTTTGACTGTGCTAGTTACAGATACCTAAGTGTGTTAGTTTGTCTTTACTGTCTTAGTTTGTGTTTAATTGTCTTTGTAATTAACTGCATTAGTTGGTCTTTAGCTGTTAGTCCGATATCACTTCGCCATGTCGCGTCTCTCACTGTAGTAGCGGTTTGATCTAGAGGGATTAATCCGTGCAGTTTGGACTTTATGCTTTTCCTTCTTGATCTCTCTGTTTCGTCCCGTTCTCCCTCTGAGCGGAGATATCTGGGTCAAAGAGCACCGTTTGGTGGTGTGGTGGCTTGGCCCCTTTTCTGTGGTTTCTGTGGCGTAGATGCCAGAAGATCCATCCAGAGAGACGGGTGAATGGCAAGAGATGGAATCACACGGAGAAATAGACCACTATGGAGAGAACTATATAGGCCAGAGAAGAAGAACAACATCTGGGTTAGCAGGCAGTCCCCTGTTCTATATATTGCCTAGCCTCGCACCAGAATGACAAACCCAGACTACTGTGCCTCTGTGTTGCTGTCTTGCCTTATCTCTCATGGTGTTTGAAATATATCCGATTAGCCATCTACTAACAGTTAACTCGTTGTGTAAGGCCTCAAAGATATTTGTGGGCTGTCTATACTTTACATGTTTTCCCAGTGTAACAAAAATTTGATTTGTAGACACTTGAATGTAGCTTCAGACTGAACCCTAAACCATATAAATGTTTTAAGAATGTTTCAAGAATGTTGAAGAAAATACTTGGATGATGAATGAAAGACTGGGAGAGATACATGGATGATGAATGAAAGACTGGGAGAGATAC
>JACXGK010013931.1:0-12231 GCA_016801125.1 Novumbra hubbsi
GCCCCCCCCCCCCCCCCCCCCCCGGTGCCCAGGTTGCGCCATACACGACCCCACTACCCCGTCACCTTTCACCCCTTGTCAGGAGGAGCAGCTCACACCCCCCCTCATGTCCTCTGGGCGTCGAGGCTGTCAGAGGAATGGGGGTGTGTGGCCAACGGCCCTTTACCAGTTTCCTGATGGGCTCTCTCTCCCGCTGCTTCCACCACGGTGGCTTGACACGTAGTCCATCACTGTCCCCTCATGTAACTCATGGACATAGTCATCCATTCTGCGGAAACACCCATAGGACCTGGATGGCTTGGTAATAGTCACTTAAGTTGGCCTGGAAGTTCCTCAAACTGGAAGAAAAGAGGATTTACCACCTATTGGCCCTGAAACGGGCCTGTAACACTATGCAATAGCAAACGGCCCCCCCAAAATAATCCCTTGACTTTCTCGGGTAAATGGCCTCCTGACTGCCCTCTAACCTTGTGAGTATGTCTGTCTAGAGCCTCAATGGAGGTGATATTCGTGACGGCCATTGTATGCACCGTGAACGATGATTGGCGCGCAATGAAGAAAATGAGCTTGTTAACCGCTCATGGACTCGGATGGGCCCCTCCTTGGGGGGCCTGTTGGTCTGAAAACCCATTTCTGCAATTACAGGAACAACTCTTTCACCAGACTTGACAAACACAAAATTGCCCCCCTCAAACGTGATTCCCAACGACCACACTGGGATCCCAACGATCCCACTGAATGTCTCCCACGCCAAATATAATTATCAACTGCGGCATAGAGCAACTGAATCACCCCATCAACTCTTGATATGGTTCTTTATTTGATTGAAATTAAAAAACTAACTGTAATCCTTAACCTTACTTTGTCGGCGTAGCCATCAAGCGTTATACTTCAAACACTCCTAATGATTGTTATGTCTTTATCCCAAGTGTTATAAGAGGGTTTTAACTGTATTCATAGTTTTTAAAATCCGCAGTGGTGTTGTAGTTTAAAAACGGGATTGTGTATGTCATTCCAGTGTTGTTATAACATGTCATAACTGTTTTATTGTTTTACAGGTGGTAAACTGCATTCACCCGGATAACGAGAAGAGCCCAGAAATCCAGGTGAAGGTGTTGAACTGTGACACCATCAGCCAGGTGAAGGAAAAAATCCTGGACGCCATCTACAAGAACGTCCCCCAGTCCCACCGACAGAAGGCCTCCGACATGGACCTCGGTAAGTCTCTCTGTCATAGCGCACTGCTGAAATATCGCCCAGGTTGTATCTATCCTGGAACGGTTTCTTACGGCATTGTTGCGTTGTCTTAAAACCAAAACCTACCCTCATTCTAAGGCCCGTGCTAGAATCTGGAATTTAGTTTCATTTCGGCATCAAGGTGTTGAATGCATTTACCCAGGAAACAGTAATTTACCAATGTCAGGGCCAGAAAGTGAAGTCATTCTTGACCTTTCATTTGGCTCGCCAAGCTTACCCCAAGGGCAGGTCAATTCAGTTGCTGACAAACCTTATGGCCACAAACAAGTACGAAAGGCACACATAAGCAAAGTCCTCCATAAATAAGCAAAATCAGCATAAACAGTATTCAACGGTTTTTAAAAGTATCAGCAGCACGGTGGTGAAGTGTGATTTATTGCTTTGCATTGGCGATGGCAGAGAAGATGCCACTGTCTGAATATTCATGGAGAAACGGACCACCTCTAGACATTAAGGAATCCCCATCTTCGGTGAGTGAAAGAGTCCCTCATGTGTTCTTTCACATCCATTGATTCTGAAGACTTCTCCCGTAAATTACAACAGTCTTCAAATAGACATAAGCTCAGCCTCCCCAGGCCATGGGAGACCCGAGACCAGCTCTCCTTACCCGAGCTCACATCACTGGGTTTGTCTGGTTGTCCTCCTTCCTCCCAAACTCCCCATCGATCCGACCCTGTTGTCCACACTCTGACTCAGATGATTGATCAAGTAATCAATCGGAAGGCTCTCAGAACCCCAAACCTTCCAAGTATTTATTTTTTCTCCTTCTGTGAAACTCACAAGATGATTCACTTTCTTTTTCTCAAGCTTTGTCCTCTTCTCCTTTTCCTTGGAAGCAGGCTGGGTTCTCTTTGTTTTCTTTCCTTTTCTGAACCGTGTTTTTGTAGACCTCTAATTGGCAGAGAAGAGGTGTTTAGGAGGTGTGTGCTCCCTGGGTACATCCATTCTTCATGGAGAATGCCTCCTTCTCCCCGTCTCACAATATAACATTGGCGCACTAAATGTTCCGTCAGCGTGGCCTATCACACCTCAGCGTTAGGTCCGTGTGTGGAGCCCCGATGGGGGGGTTCCGTGGAAGAACGTGTCTCCCTGATAAGTGGAGAGATTGGATTAGCCTTTAGACGAGCACTCCCGTGTGAAATTGTTTTATGACGCCCACTGGGCAGTGTGCGTTTTTATGATTGTTTTTTATTAGTAGAGAATTGGAAAATTTGACTGAAGGGAGCTTTTCACTGTGTGTGTAATAAAATAAGGGTGTGTGTGTGTTTAGGGGTTGTCTTTATGTACTAAAAGACACAATAAGCGAAAGGGTATTAAACAGAAGGGAACAGTCTATTCTGGGCAACATCTGGTTATTATTTTACTAACAGTTCCAACATACCTTCTGAGTCACACATGCTCCAACCTAACCTGCCCCCACCTAACCTGCCCCCACCTAACCTGCTTGTCCTACTGGTGATTTCCTGGCCTGGACAGAAAAGAAATGGGTAAGGGAAAAGAAATGGGTAAGGGAAAAGAAATGGGTAAGGGAAAAGAAATGGGTAAGGGAAAAGAAATGGGTAAGGGAAAAGAAATGGGTAAGGGAAAAGTAATGGGTAAGGGAAAGGTAATGGGTAAGGGAAAAGTAATGGGTTAATGAAAATGTAAGTCAATCTGGATAAGAGAGTCTGCTAAATGACAAATGAAAATGTAAAGGGAATGGGAAGAAATGTACCAATGATCTGCTCTGAGTGTGTTGTGTGTTTGAATGTGTGTCCATACTTTTGTTTACATGTGCTCTCAGTATCCCTACCTGGATAAGCTTCAACCATATTAAAGCATCTCAGATGTTCTAGATTCCTCTGAGATCTGGGCAGATTGGGAAATCAGAGCACTCTCATCTTACCGTCATCTAACTTTTCTTAAAATCGGTATTGTTTCTTCCTCCCCGCATTTTCCTTCGCCATCTCCCCCCTTTACGAGTCTGTTTTGTCTGGCCTATTCGTAGACTCAGTCCATTTGCATGTTGATAGAAATGGAGAGACAGAGAAGGCACTAGGAGGGTTTGTGTTACCTGGAGATGTGCGATGCCAGAGTCATTCTCCTCAGCCCCCCCTAAGACGTGTTTCATCATCCGTCCAGTGATTGCTGTTTTGTTTGTCTGCTTTGTGATGGAAATAGGAGATGACAGTGGCCAACGCCAGACAGAACAACACCAACGCCATAATGGTTTCATAATCAAAGGCAGCAAACAAAAGAAAATCACCCTCTTGTTTGTTTTCCGTGATGCATTTTATTTTCATAGAGAATACGTTCGTATCTCATGTGGGGAGTTGGTTTTTCTTGACCTTGCTTTCATGCTGACCTTGCAGCAGTGAGGTTCCTCTGGTTCAGTGGTATGGTGTTTTTCTATGTTGCAGAGGGTGCAGTGTCTCTTGAAGGTGGTGGTGGGATAGGGCATCTCTTATAAGTGCAGCTGTGTGGTTTCTCTAGAAGCATGCAGTGGTAGGATTTCTTTTAAGGGTTTATTTCTGGAGGAGATAACCCCACATGTTTTTATTTAATTGATCAGTGTTTAATATCGCTTAGAATGTATCGGAAATTACTGCTAATGAACGGAATTAAGAGCTTATTTGTTATTTTCTCGACTAGTATTTTTGTGGCTTTGAAGAGTAGACAGTTTGGAGATGTTTTCTGTCATAATTTTTTTCATCACCTATTGTCCTCCTATCCTCGACATCTCCCCCTTGTACCCGATATAAACGCCATCATGGTGGGTCTGCTGAAGTAGTGAGTAAAGCTTTCCACCTGCGTTCAGTGTTGATTTATATTGGATGATTTTCATTGAAAAGCTGTTCTGTTCACAAACTATTCCTGGTGCTTTTATGCTGAATTTGGGGGCCATCGTTTTAGAGACTCTGGAATGGCAAACACGCAAATGAGCTATTAATATCCAACCTGTCGAGCCACATTGTATGGACATTGTGGACAATACAATTTCTGCTCATTTATCATTTCACAGACCGGACTGACAAGGTCCTTTTAAAAAGTACACATCACACTAAACCCAAGATGGGAGAGCAGTTGGATATGCACCCGGAAACAGAAATGTTATCCTATTTTGGAAAAAAACTGTAATTCACCCATTGAACCTTTTATGTCCTCATTAATTAGTGTACCCTCCGGTGTGTTGAATTTAGTCATTTGCTGGTCCGATCAGTTGGTCTGACCCTATTAGGGACAAAATACTGCACTCTCCACTAACGGAAAGGCACAGTGGTGTTGTTTCCCTATCTGAGTTGAGGGAGCGGTGGTGTGGTTTCTCCAGGTCCACTGTAATCACTGTAGAAGGTGGCTCGGCAGTGGGCTCACAGCTGGTCGATGGTGGGAAGCGCTCAGCATGGGCACCGGCTGCCTGCCACAGATGAAAAAGGAAGTAGGGGCCTCTGCTATCAGGGATAATCACGTGCATCGATCCAGCATCCACTCTGCTTTCTAACAAAGCGTGTGATTAATTTACCTCCTTTCTTTTTCCTACATCTATTGTCCTGTATGGTTTCTCCCTCGCTACTGCATATATCTCTCCCATTTGTTCTGCTGCCTGGAATAGCTACTTTGAAGCCTGGGAATCTCACGCTTGCCTCAAAAAGAATGATTACAGGAAGTCAGTTTCCGTATCACGTGGCCTCTCTTCTCACACTTCACGGTGTGCAGAACACAGAACACCATTCAGTTGTACATCCATTCTATTACTAGGGGGTATGTCTGTGATCACTATGGGATAATCACAGGATTACTATGGGATATATCTGTGATCACTATGGGATTCATCTGTGATCACTATGGAATAGATCTGTGATCACTATAAGATATGTTTATGATTGTACCCTAACCCACGTGTCTCTGTCTCCGCCCCCTCACAGAGTGGCGTCAGGGCAGAGGTCAGCGGACCATCTTGATGGACGAAGATCTCTCAACAAAGATTGAGAGTGACTGGAAGAGACTCAACATGCTTTCCCACTACCAGGTATGTCCATCCCTATGTAGAACCCCTATATCTATACTATCAGGCAAATGTGTACATCCATCACCCTGGTTTCTAGTGTATACCTGCAGGTCAATATGTGTACACAGCTTGTTTAGAACGAGCAGTGTAAAGGAACAGAATTAACTCCGTTTTTTTGTGCTCTGATGCTTGGATCGGCAATGTTAATAATCATTCTGGAATGACAGTGTCTCTGTGTAAACGTTGCATTGATTTGAGGTAGACATGTGGTAGGCGAGTGGATGCAAATAGAGTATTGACGTCTAGGTAAATACGTGGACGAGATAATCGACTAACGGGTACTAAATGCACATGATGCACTTCTAGACATTCATTTGCTCTCACAGGAGTAAACTCGCTTCACAATTGTGTCATTTCCTGGTAAAATTGTGCTGGTCCACCCTCATTAATGTTTGATAAAATTGATTACCTTATAAAGGTCTCCTTGAAAATCAAAAACTAACACACAATCACACACACCCAATATAACACTCACTTGATATCAGACACACATCATCACAAACGCACACACACACACACAATGACACACACGAACACACGCAGGGCTCATGGCTCTTTTGTCATATAGACCTCCTGATCTCATCACACTGAGCCGGAGGGAGATTTGTGTTTTGCATTTGTTTATCTGATTCTATCTGTACCGCCCGCCTGCCTTCGCCATATCTCTCCCTCCTTCCTCGCCCCTTTCCCTCTTCTCGCTCCTCCCTCCCTTCTGCGGCGTTCTGACTCCTGGAGTCATCAGCCGGTGTCCATTGTTTCTGTTTACAAACCCCCAGACGCTCGGCAGAGAGATGGACAGCACCTCTGCCCCCTGAGCGCTGATGCAAACAGGAGCTCGTTACCAACCTCACTTTGATTAGGGAACAACTCCTCAGCGTCGTGGCTTATATCACAAGGGTAAAACCCGGAAGGCTCCTGGAGACGCCGGTGTCTGCGCACCTTGACAGTATGGGCTGCGTGTCTGTTTACGTTGTCACCCTGGCCGGGCTGATGAATCTGTCTGTTCTTAAGAGCGGTGTATCAGTCCGTCTCCGTGAAGTCGTGCGTAGCGCGTGGGCTCAGACAAAGTGAGGAGGCAGAAGGATGCGGAGAATCCTGTATTAGCAAGCTTAAAAGCACCCGTGGAGCCATTGAATGAACACACAAAGGCACCTCCTTTAATGTCTCTAAATGGGCTGTGTTGATGTTGGTAATGATGGTGCCGGGTCGCTTTTAGATCTTAGAACTGCTAGTAAAACCCTGAACGGGTTGGGGAGTTGGAAAGGTAGAGACGGGACGCTAGTAAAGGTTTGTGATTGCCATCTTCACGGCAGCATCACAGGGTTTGTTATGTGTGAATACCCCCAATGATATCGATGCTGTGTGATTGCAGCTTTCATTTCAGAGGACAGAGTAATGTAGAGTAGAATCAAAGAGGATGGACCAAAATCACCATGTACAAGAACAGAAAAAAAGGGAAAAGTGACAGCAATGTCCATGCCACAGACTTTGGAAAACGGTGCAGAATGTTTTTTAGAAGCCTTTGGAAAAAGGTGCGGTTTTAGACCCAAATCAATCTTGGATCCTGTAACCCCCTGTAGAAGTGATAACGATCAGTGACAGACTATTGCAGTTGTATTCATGACTCTCTGCTTTCCTCTGTCTTATTGGCTGTGACCTGGTAGACCTCTGTGGGGCTGTAATAGACCGGGCACTTCCAGGTCCTTACCGGGGAGAGGGTCTGACTGACAGGACCCCCCTGGAGTTATCACCCGGGGCTGGGGGGGTGTATGGATTGGGGGTGCAGGGTTAGCGGCAGAGAGATGACCACATCTCTCGCCCTGGCAACTCTCTGCCTGAGGAGCCGATGAGAGAGGATAAGATCAAATGGGCATCACTCAGATGTCCTTCTATTGTCACACTCCAGCAGGATGCCTGAAAACTCCTAAAGACAGACACACCCTGAAGGACCCCCAACACACAGTTTGACCCCATCCCCACGGGCCGGAGACACATACTGTACACCTGCCAGGCATAACCAAGCAGCTGAAAGGCAGAAAGACGGATATTGACAAAGACTGCTGATTGGTACATTCCGTTCTTGGCCACCATCCATACCGAGTGATGGACAGTTGGAAATGGGAACTGAATGAGGCTTGCTTCTTCATTGTGTTGTAAATAGCACCTAAGTCGGCATCCTTCCGAACAAGGTTTTCTTGAAGGGTGTTTCCAGGGAGCTGGGGGGGGGGGGCTGTCTACACGGCACACACCGCTTCACTTAAACGGCACGGCCGCAGGTGTGGGATGGCGTGGGTGTGGTGGACCCGAGGCGAAATGGATTAAGAGTCTGATTGGAATCGGAGATGAGAAAACGAAGGCCCAAGTTAATTCCGTTTTCGGGGATGGGGGGAGAGGAAGGTGGGTTCTCCTTGACAACCACATAATGAAGGAAGGTGTGAAGGAGGGCTGGAATGTAGGAGGGAGTGTTGATGTGAGGATGGGCGAAATTCCACTAATTCACAACCGGCCCTCTCAACACCTTCCTGGATTGTCTTTCCAGAAGAGCAGCCGTGGTAACAACTGGATTATAATAATGCATTAACACCAGGATTATACTAATGTGCTAACACCTGGATTATAATAATGTGTTACCTCCAGGGTTATACTAATGTGTTAACACCTGGGTTATAATAATGTGTTACGTCCATGATTATAATGTGTAAACACCTGGATTATACTAATGTGTTACCTCCAGGGTTATACTAATGTGTAAACACCTGGATTATAATAATGTGTTACCTCCAGGGTTATACTAATGTGAAAACCCCTGGGTTATAATAATGTGTTACGTCCATGATTATAGTAAGGTGTAAACACCTGGGTTATAAAAATGTGTTACCTCCAGGATTATACTAATGTTTAAACACCTCACCGGACTATAAAAATGTGTTAACGCCTGGATTAAAGTAATATTTTGGTTATAGTAGTTAAACGTAACATTGGCTAACAGCCGACACATCGTGTCCCTTCTGCATCAGTTGTCTGGGTCCCTTTTTAAACACCCGTTGTACTATCACTGCGTTGGAGATCTGCCTTACTAAAAGCCCATTTGCACCTCCCTATTTTGGACCCGTGAAATTGTAAAAAATTGTTATTGAGAGCCATTCACCCTAATAGAAACAGTCATTGTGCATCACTTACTTATTGTAACATCAGCTCATAGTCCATACCAATGCAGAGGGAGGGAATGCTGACAGTCTAGCATGTTGTTTGGATGAGAGCTGTCTTCTAATGGTGTAATGCTATTGCTCATCATAGACAGTGTTGTGTTACGTCCTGTATTATTGCGCCTCCTATACTAGTAAACATTTAGGATTAGTGATGAGGGACCATGTGGTCAGGGCGGGGGGGCCAGGGTGTTATAGAAACACGCCATGCTCCAGAGGCACGCCAATAGATTAGAATCTAATGAAACCCCTACAAACTCACACCCGAGGGACACCCTTAAACAATCTATGAAATAAATCACTCCTTCCATTAACTCTACCTTATGCAGAGTGTGTGTGTGTGGCTCGGATCACTCATTCTACCAGTTAATTGAATGCATTTTCAGTTTGTTGACATGTAGGAACCCATATCTCTTGCTCTCTCACACACCAGGAGGAGGGGGAAGTATTATGGATAGTAGATGTGTTGATAGGCACCTGCTCTGTTCTCTACTGCTGTCACTCATCATACATATGATCTGATTTGATCTCACTGAAAGGCTCCTCAAGAACACAATGATAACGGCAGTGAAACGTTTTACATTTCAGTCACTTATCCAGAGACACTTAAAGTCTGTGCCTTCGTCTTAACATAGGCTTGTAGGACATACACACTAACAGTAGGTAGGGTGGGATTTCCTGAGATTTTGTAGCTGAACGTACTCATGATGCTGCGTTAGTATCCCCACGTCAAGCTTCTTAGGGAATTACTATGTCTATGTGATCCACAAGGCAGAAGTAGAACGGTCATTGGTCATTCTGAAATGTGGTGAATGGTCAATCTGATACGTGGTGATTGGTCGTTCTGAATCATTATGGTGTTTAGTCATTCTGAATCATGGTGGTTCGTCAATCAGAAACAGGGTGATTGGTCCTTCTGAAACAGTTTGAAATGGTCATTCTGAAACAGGGTGGTTGGTGTATACTAGTCATTTATTAGTCCTCTAATGTGATCTCTCTGTCTTTTCTTCTCCAGGTACCTGATAACTCGGTAATGGCCCTGGTCCCCAAGCAGGTGACTGCCTACAACTCTGTCAACAACTCCACTGTGTCCAGAACCTCTGCCAGTAAATACGGTATGGATGAAGCAACACCGTGAGAGAGGATAGATAGAGATGCAGTGGACTTTGGGAGCACACCTTTCCAAAGACTTCCAAAAACAGTTCATCCCTCATACTAGCATAGCTCTGTCTTTCACTATTAAATACAAATGCTAAATTAGCTAAATGTCTTAGCTAAGCACTGAAGATGTCCAAATTAGCTGAATTAGCTCAATAGTGAAGATGTCCATATTTTGCCTTTTGGTGCTATTAGAGGAATAGTGACACGGCCCCAGTAGAGAAGAGGGGCAGAACAGAGGCCACAGAGGGACAGAACAGAGGCCACAGAGGGACAGAACAGAGGCCACAGAGGGACAGAACAGAGGCCACAGAGGGACAGAACAGAGGCCACAGAGGGACAGAACAGAGCAATTAGAGGGAAATGTGTCTTTGACTGTACTTCCTCCTGGGACTGGAGATTGAGTATCAAATGGTATCACTTTCCTTATATCGCGCACTACTTTGTACCTGAATCGTACGAGGCATATGGTGCACCACATAGGGTTAGGGGGCTATTTGGGACACCAGACTGTGACTGCCCTGTCCTGACTCTGTGTTTTCTCCAACCTGAGAGGAAGCCATCGAATCAAAGACACTGCCGGACTGGCTACAAAGTAGATCAAAGCCACCGCCGTTCGACCACAAAACACTCCAGAAACATAAAATGATGGCGTTATCAGCGAGCCACCGTCTCTTCTATGTGACCAGCCTCACCCCCCGTTCCTCACCCCCCGTTCCTCACCATAGTGCCTCACCTCGATTCAGACCAAAGCAGAAACAGAGTGGCGGCAGTGTAAGGCAGGACAGGATGGAGGTAGAGATGGAGGAAGACAGAATATCACTGCTCTTAGGAGGAGGTGTGGAGAAGGAGGTTGTGTGACTAATCATCTCAGAGGACACAGATAGAGGAGAGTGCAGATAGAGGAGTGAAAAAGAAATGGATGGGGAAGAAGCGAGTGAGGGGTGATGGAAGGGAGAAAAGGAAAATCTGAGTATAATGGTAGCCACTAGGGGTTTAGTTAAGCTGCTGTCAGAGTGTACAGTACTTATGCACGTGTGTGTGTGATAGATCAGTGTGTGTAAATATCCCCCTGTCATGAGGCAGTGAACTAGCGTGATGCTGAGTCAAAGCAGTGCGATATCAGGCAGCGTGTCATTAGCATGACGAGTCAACACCGACATGCCTCCCTGGAGCCATTGTTCACACACACACACACACACCACAATATTTTCTCTATCTATCTATATCTCTAGCACTTTACCTCCGTATCTCTCTCTCTCTCCGTCATTCACTCCCAGCGTTTCACTCTGGAAGAGCAGATTGATTTCTGCCTCGTCTGCCTCGGCCAGAACACACTCTATTCCCCGTCGCCTCTCCCTGCACCGACAGCCCTACCGATCAATTATTTTCACACTATGTAAACATTCAGTGAGCCGGTGTGCTTTTAAATGTCATCGCCACTCTTGTCCAATCTAGCCACATGAATATTTCATCCCGCCTGACACCTATTCGATTTTGTTTTCCGCCAGTGGTGTGCCAACGCCCCCCCCCCCACCCCACCACCCCAGGATAAGACTGCATGAAAGACGTAACCACGCACACGCCATTGTAAAAGTTTCCGGGCTCGGCAGCGTCCAACTAAACGCGGACCAACTATTGATTCTTCGACCGATTCCGGCTTCTCCGGGTTGAATGTCGCGCGGTACAAGTAGCGTGTGTCTTGACCCAGTGCATCACGCTACCAACTGTCTCTTCTCTGTCTGTGTTTTGTCTGTAACTTGTTTGAAGGTGCCTGTGTTTAATGTGTGTTTTGTCTATTTTGTTGTTGTCTCTCACCCTTTTCGTTCTATGGTGGCGACCTGAACAGTACTGTGCTGGCTCAGATGTTTTCTTTTCACATCACCTCTGTTAGGTGTGTCCTCTCTCTTCCCTACGTCTACGCTCTCAGTAATATGTCTGTGTTGATTACCTCGTATCTTCAGATGTCTGTCTGTGCGGTGTCTGTCGCGTTCTGATGGTGCCCGTCGTTCCACAGAGAACATGATCAAGTACACGGGGAGCCCGGACAGTCTGCGTTCCCGCACCCCCATGATCACCCCCGACCTGGAGAGCGGGGTCAAGGTGTGGCACCTGGTCAAGAACCACGAGCATGGGGACCAGAAAGAGGGGGACCGTGGCTCCAAGATGGTCTCAGAGATCTACCTGACCAGGCTGCTGGCCACCAAGGTGACTTTACTCTCACACATCCATCCTAGAGTTACAACGACCTAACTCACACACACCCATCCATCCTAGAGTTACATCGACTTAACTCACACACAGCCATCCATCCTAGAGTTACAACGACCTAACTCACACACAGCCATCCATCCTAGAGTTACAACGACTTAACTCACACACAGCCATCCATCCTAGAGTTACAACGACCTAACTCACACACAGCCATCCATCCTAAAGTTACAACGACTTAACTCACACACAGCCATCCATCCTAGAGTTACAACGACCTAACTCACACACAGCCATCCATCCTAAAGTTACAACGACTTAACTCACACACAGCCATCCATCCTAGAGTTACAA
>JACXGK010013932.1:0-12230 GCA_016801125.1 Novumbra hubbsi
GTGAGTAGATGGTGTGTCCCTCTCTAAAACCCCTGATACATGTGAGTAGATGGTGTGTCCCTCTCTAAAACCGCTGGTACATGTGAGTAGATGGTGTGTCCCTCTCTAAAACCGCTGGTACGTACAAGTGGACTGCAATAATACAGCCTGCGGTCATTTCAGATTTGAACTAGACTGATGGGAAGGCATGTGTTATTAACAAGAAGTTTTAACAGGAGAGACCATTCAATGTGCTCCTCTACCCCACTCAAGTGTCTGTGACAAGCCTCTAGTCTGGGGCCATCAGACCGGGCACCACAGAGCTGCCCTGGGAGATGTTGCCGTGTCCCCCACAGCCCCCAGCATGACAACAACAGATGCTGTATATTCCAGTCTGTCAAGTTGTGTGTGTTTGAGAGTCGTCCTTTTGCCTGTAGCTGCAACAACGCTTCTCAATAGGGATCATGTAATAATCAAGACATTCATGCCTGCTAATGTGGGTGTTTGACATTTCCAAGCTTTTTAGTTCATGTTTATGTATTTTAAATGGTATGTCTCTGTTGGTCTGTGTGTCTTACAAACAAACTGTTGTACTTTTTTTCTTTGCACTGATTTTGCTTTTAGGTATTTTACTGAATAAAATGTTCCAACTGTTTCTGAGATGGGTGGTACCGATCAGATGCCATTACCACTGCTAAGGACGTGCCTGGGACAAGATAAACTGTGCCCATCCATAACCACTATGCTGTCTGCTGTTGGGTGACTGTCTGTCCCGAGGTCAGGTTGTGCCCTGTGGAGTGAGCTCTCCCTGGGGTTCATGAGAGGGCTCACCTGCCTGTCTGCCCAGGGCTTCCTGTCCTGGCTGAAGAACCCGCTGGCCACTGCTGGAGACAGATTGATACACTGCTGCATGTTATCTACATACCCCCCCAACATTTAGATTAGAAATCAGTTCTATGTTACAGAAAGGTTATAGTCTGCTTTAAATATTTAGCAATTTGTCTGTTAATTTGACCACTTTAACACATCCTGAATAAGCCTAGTCCTTTTATTTTTTTTGTTCAATACTAGGTTTAATCTGGCTCAGCCAAACCAACTGTTAATGTGTAAATAAAACTCTGGTGTGTTGTGTTTGGTAACATTCCTGAAAGGTTTGGGACGCACAATGTCTTTCCACCACAAGGGGCCAAAACAGGTTTAATAGACAGATGTGGGTGTTGGGTTATGAATGTCTCACTACAAGAACCCTGCTGGCCAGGGTTACATGGGACAGGGTCATGAGTATGTCTCACTACAAACACCCTGCTGGCCAGGGTTACATGGGACAGGGTCATGAGTATGTCTCACTACAAACACCCTGCTGGCCAGGGTTACATGGGACAGGGTCATGAGTATGTCTCACTACAAACACCTTGCTGGCCAGGGTTACATGGGAAAGGGTCATGAGTATGTCTCACTACTGTCCAATGAAATAATCAGGATTTTAAATATCTCCTTTCTCTGTCCATCCAGGCATTGACTATAAGACCACCACTATTCTGTTGGATGGGAGGAGAGTAAAGCTTGAGTTGTGGTAAGTAGATCCTAAATTGAAGACATCCACAATCTACTTTTAACGTGATTCGTTGAGATTGCAGTCTTATGTCCTCATTATAATGTTAAAACAACAACAATGACTGCTCACTAGATGGCTGTGCTGATGGGGCAATTATACCACGCGTGTCCATCAAGTATTTCGTTCAAGTAGACGTGTTAGAAAGACATCTATCTGACCTAGCAGCATGAGGAGCTGGGCAGTGGTTGGGCTACGTACACTCAGACATTTCTCAAATAAAAGTCTTCTGTAAACTTTGTTGGGTAACGGTCGGCTCTTCTGGAGGTAATACGATAAATATTTTCAACCACATGAAAAGGCACTGAAGGAACACACAGAGGGTTTCACTTTGGTCCGCGGATCCCCACTCATCTGTATGTTACGAGGTCCAGAAACGTGAACCGTTATCACTATCCGGCACATTAGAGCCGTTGGAAAAATATGAATAAAGCAGCAAACAATGGAAAGAGGTGATGGAGGCGTTAACCTTCTACTAAGCTAAGGACATGGAGCCGTTAAAATCTGTGGACATTTTAAAAGTGCACACTTTTGTTGTTTATATTGTATTACTGCAATTTCTGAGTGTTTTGAGATTGAGTGTAATTTAATGTCCACAGATTGACTGCTAATTACAACTGCAATATAAAAAAACGTATGTCCGTTATATTCTTTAATTTGCTAGTACAGCTGTGGCCAAAAGTTTTGAGAATGGCACAAATATAAATTTTCACAAAGTCTGCTGTCTGTGTTTTTCACGTTTTTTTCAGATTGGACTATGGTATATTGAATTACAATTTAATTAAGTTCATGCACAGAGTCAATATGGGCAGTGTTGACCCTTCTTCTTCAAGACCTCTGCCGTTCACCCTGGCATGCTGTCAGTTAACTTCTAGGGCACATCCTGACTGATGGCAGCTCATTCTTGCATAATCAATGCTTGGAGTTTGTCAGAATTTGAGGGTTTTTGTTTTGTCTACCCGCCTCTTGAGGATTGACCAGAAGTGCTCAATGGCATTAAGGTCTGGGGAGATTCCTGGCCATGGACCCAACATGTCAATGTTTTGTTCCGCAAGCCACTTGGTTTTTGCTTCTTCCTTATGGCACGGTGCTCCATCATGTTGGAAAAGGCCTTGTTCGTATCCAAGTCTTCGCCTCATTGTCTGTGCAGATGCACTCTCACCTGCCTGCTGTGATTCCTGAGCAAGCTCTGCATAACTTTGAGATGGTCCTAGCACTGGCTGGACGTTCTCGGACCCCCTGAAGCCTTCTTCATAACTAGTGAACCTCTCCTTGAAGTTCTTGATGATCCAATAACTGGTAGATTCAAGTGCAATCTTACTAGCAGCAATATCTTCGTCTGTGAAGCCCTTTTTGTGCAAAGCAATGAAGACTGCACGTGTTTCCTTGCAGGTAAATATGGTTAACAGTGGAAGAACAATGATTTCAAGCCCCACCCTCCTTTTAAAGCTACCCGCCTGTTATTCTAACTCAATCAGCATGACAGAGTGATCTCCAGCCTGGTACTTGTCAACACTCACCTGTGTTAACGAGAGGATCGCTGACCTGTCAGCTGGTCCTTTGTGGCAGGGCTGAAATGCAGTGGAAATGTTTTTTGGGGATTAAGTTCATTTTCATGGCAAAGAGGGACTTTGCATGCAATTAATTGCAATTCATCTGAACACTCTTCCTAACATTCTGGAGTATATGCAAATTGCCATCATAAACAATGAGGCAGCAGACTTTGTGAAAATGTGTATAATTTCTCAACCTTTGGCCGTGGCTGTACATCTCGTGATTATGTGTTATAAGATTGTGTTATATGATTTTTTCGGAAGATTGCCCACCCTTAGCTAGAGCTATAATATGTAGATCCTCAATGATGTAGCTACAGCTATAATAAGTAGATCCTACATGTTGAATCGTCGCTGGTCTGGAACCAACATCTGGCTTCCATTACACAGCAGCAGATCAGCAAGATGGGAGGGATAATGGCTTGATTACAAAGACTCTTATCATATGTCAACTCCCTTACCCAATCACCAGTCAGATATCCAACCGTCAATTAACTTACCCAATCACCAGTCAGATATCCAACTGTCAACTCCCTTACCCAATCACCAGTCAGATATCTAAAAATATCCCACACTACATGTGTCTTGACCAGTCATCAGCCAACTCCAAACTGCATCTTTCCAGATTAGTGACCAGAATGGGACAGATTCTCTTTCTGACCACCCTCGCCTGAAATCCATTTCCTCTGTTTATACCATATCCCACAATGCTTTCAGATCATACCAGCCAGTCGTGACTGAGCTTTTATTATACACTGTTTAAAAATCACAGAACCTGTTGTGCAGGGCGTGTGAAAATAAAATAACGTATAATAATCACAACTTAGTTTAGTACAATCATTGAATACTGTAAGTACAGCAAGTAATACAGTATGGAATGTCTGTACCAGCAGTGGCATAAACATGCAGTAGTCCACTATGCAAACACGTACTCTTCTTCCTCGTCCACCTCTGACACGTTACTCTTCTTCCTCGTCCACCTCTGACACGTTACTCTTCTTCCTCGTCCACCTCTGACACGTTATTCTTCCTCCTCGTTCACCACCTCTGACACGTTACTCTTCTTCCTCGTTCACCACCTCCGATAAGTACTCTTCCTCCTCGTTCACCACCTCTGACCCTGAGTTATGTTGTGTACAATTGGTTTGATCACATTAATCACTATTTCAGTAATTTGGTGTAAATGATGATGACTGTGTTGGTGGTGTTCCACTCTACTTTAGGGACACCTCAGGTCAGGGGAGGTTCTGCACCATCTTCAGGTCTTACTCCAGAGGAGCTCAGGTGAGGAACACACGCACTCACACACCTGCTTGAGTGTTTGAATGTTGCTCCTAAATCCAGACATTAAATAACTCCTTGTCTGCCCCCAGGGAATCCTGCTTGTGTATGACATCGCAAACCGCTGGTCGTTTGAAGGTATCGACCGCTGGATACGAGAGATTGATGAGGTAAGAAGTGATTGAGGGGAAAGAAAACGGGGACTGATGAGGTAAGAAGTGATTGAGGGGGACTGGAAAGAAAACCGGGGAGGTGGTTTATTTGGATTTCCCAAATGAACCTGTTTTCTGTTGTACACTACATTAGACTAGGTCCAATCAGCCAATCCCTGGCACATCTGATCAGCCCACCCCTCTTCCCCCAGCATGCTCCTGGTGTGCCTCGTATTCTGGTGGGGAACCGCCTTCACCTGGCGTTCAAGCGGCAGGTCCCCACAGAGCAGGCTCGGGCGTATGCGGAGAAGAACTGCATGACCTTCTTCGAGGTCAGCCCGCTGTGCAACTTCAACGTCATCGAGTCCTTCACGGAGCTGTCCCGCATCGTCCTGATGAGACACGGAATGGAGAAGTTCTGGAGGCCCAACAGAGGTGTGTGTGTGTGTGTGTGTGTGTGTCAGTATGACGGTTAGAGTCTCTAAGTCTGTCTCATGTTCCTTTCTTGTGTTTATTCCATTGTTTAGTTCATCAATCCAAGCCCTTTTTACATCAGCTGTTCCAACAAAGTGTTTTTAAAGTTCATTAAAAGGATAAGTCTATAACTTCCTTGGCTGTGGATTAACCCTCCCCTCTACCTCCCTCCTCCTGACCCCTCTCCCTCCTCCTGACTCCCCTCCCTCTACCTCCCTCCTCTCTTGACCCCCCTCCCTTCCATTCTCTGCCCCCCCCCCATCCTCTCTCCTTCCATTCCCTCCCTCTTTGCCCCTCCATTCTCTATCCACCCTAGTCTTCAGTCTCCAGGATCTTTGCTGTAGAGCCATTGTGTCCTGCACACCTGTCCACCTGATTGACAAGCTGCCGTTGCCTGTGGCGATCAAGTCCCATCTGAAGTCCTTCTCCATGGCCAATGGGATGAACGCAGTGATGATGCACGGACGCTCCTATTCGCTGGCCAACGCGGCGGGCGGGTCTAAAGGGAACAGTTTAAAGCGCTCCAAGTCCATCCGGCCCCCCCAGAGCCCCCCGCAGAACTGCACACGCAACAACTGTAAAATATCCTGAGACCCTGATCAGAGGGGAGAAGATGCCTGATGGTCTGACCTGGGGCTGACCTGATGGGCTGACCTGATGGGCTGACCTGATGGGCTGACCTGATGGGCTGACCTGATGGGCTGACCTGATGGGCTGACCTGGGGATGTGAGAGGACTGGGTGGGGGGAATCTGGTCTATGTAAACAGTCCTCAGCCAACCCAGCTGATCCTCTTCCCCACAGCCCGGGATTTATAGCGGTTAAATAATACATCTTCAAACATCTCTGGTGGTTTTGGAATCAACTTTCCTGTTCTGAACCCCTTCTTCCCTTCGCTCTCTTCCCACAATCCCCCTCTTCCCACAATCCCCCCCTTTCCTTACCTCTCTCACTCCCTTTTCTTCTCTTCCTCTCCTATATCACTCTTCCACCCCCCTTTTGGCTCTTATATTTTGTCTTCTGCGGTCCACACTCCTCCCCAGGGATGTTCAGTTTCCTGTCTTTGGTTCTCCAGTGTGTTGCAAGTCCGTCTCTCTGCAATCTGCTTTCCTCTTCCCCCTCTCTCACTGCACCAGTCTTCAGTGTACCCAGTGAAGAAAGCCCCCCACCTTTTCTCAGGGACCCCACCCCCACCACCGCCTGGTCCTCCTCCCTGTCCTGGTCCAAGGGGGACACGGTGCGGCTCCCCACACAGACGTTTCCTATGAAGCCTCTCCGGCTGAGCGCTGTTCTGTGCTCCCTGGGAAGCGGCCATCTTGTCTTCAGTGTTGTGAGGTTGTGTGGAGGCTGGTGTTTCTCCTTTTAAGAGGAGGTAGTATTTCCCTTGACGTGATTTATTTAATGTCTCACGGGTTCACCAGGAGCTGCAGTATAAACTGATGTTTGTGTGGTTTGTATATGACCACACTGTCTTATGGCCATTATGTATCAATGAAGAAACTAGGACCATATTTTTTATGTTCTGTCTTTAAGTTGTTTTGGGGCCTTCCTGTCTGTTTTGGGGCCCCTCTGGGGTCATTCTGAGGCCCAGCGTGGTCCCTGGGAGGCTGTGTTCCAAATAGCGTCCTGTTCCCTACGAAGTTTAATATTCCCTGTGGGCTCAGGTCCAGGTTGAGGTCGCCTAATAAGGAATAGGTTGCCATTTGGAACCGAGCCGTAATGGGGACAGAATATTGGTTCAAGACCGTGTACAGTATATTCTCGGGTTGGGAAGTTCTCTCAGTCCAGTAGGAGACCTGAGGGAGAGTTTTGGGTGGAGAAGTTCTCTTCGTCCAGTACGAGACCTGAGGGTGAGTTTTGGGTGGAGAAGTTCTCTTCGTCCAGTACGAGACCTGAGGGAGAGTTTTGGGTGGAGAAGTTCTCTTCGTCCAGTACGAGACCTGAGGGAGAGTTTTGGGTGGAGAAGTTCTCTCACACCAGGCTACGTCACCTTATTCAGCATGTGACCAAGACCTTCATCAAACCTTCCGTCTGGTTGTTAATTTTTCTAACAGTTTTCTGAACCGTTCCTTCTGGGATTTTGACCTGACATCAGAGTCGACATTTGGGAAGTTTCTAGTGACAGACAGTTCTCAAACACAGGGGAGGTGGTTTGGGCTGTCATTACATATGGATTGTTTTTCTTCCTGTCACATGATCTTTGCAGACTTGGGTTATTGTTATTATCATGGACATTTGGCACAGAATGATGGGGGATTGAGTTTTATGACCTCAGCCCAATGATGCCGCCATGCTGGGGTGTCTCAGGTGTTGTCTGAGTCAAATGGCACCCTGTTCACTATATAGTGCACTAACTTTGACCAGAGTATACGCAATTAACAGGAAAGTGGGTGCTATTTTGGACGCGGTGTACGCATCAGCCAATTAAATTCTAGATGTGGTGTCAGACAGTGTTACATAGTAGCTGATGTCATCAAATAACCTGGACCATGCTTTTTAGGTGGTGAACATTTCTACGGTAATCAGTTTTCTGGTGATAATTACATTGAGCTTTGGTGTGCCATGTTATCTAACAGGACCAACTACAATGGAGCATTCTGACACTGTATGGACTTTAATTTACTGATGCCCAAACTTAGTATGATGTTCACAAATCTGGTCCTTGTATGTTTGAGAAAGGTGTTGTAAATGTGACCTTAATGGTGAACAATTTGTCAACACTGGTTGTGTGATTGACTTTTTTTCTCTGTGTAGTGTTCTCTATTCACAGGTTGTACACTGCATAGGTTGTGTGTGTGTGTGTGTGTGTGTGTGTTGTCTTCAAATATATCTGTTTTGTTTTTTAAATTATTCATTGTACAGTTCCTAGGGTATGAAAAACACTTTCACAATAAAAACTGTTCTCAATGTTATCAAGTTTTATTGTTTGTCTTATCTAAAGTTACAACAATTTTTTTTCTTTTATTTGCGTGATTGCCTTTTAAAATCAAGAACATTTCTAAGTGACCCCAAGCTTTTGAACGGTAGTGTATACGTGTAATTGTATTATTTAATAATATTTTAAAAGTGACTGGTGTTTTGAAGACGACTTTCAGTAACATGCAGTTTTTTGGGGGTATTCATTTTTATTGTGGGGATGGATGTCCAACTGTGTTGGAGATGTCTAACAGGGCAACAAATCTTTTAAAAAGGTCAAACCAAATCAATGACACAACCAGGAGAATACCATTTCTAGAGACCTGAGTTGAATGTGCCAAAGCAACTCAAGGTAACACTGCCATCTACTGGCCACAATGTACACACGATGTTAACATACAGCTGCAGTCTCCAGAAAGTTGTGTAGACAACTACACAGCAACTCTTAACTCACAATGACACCCAAACAGAGGTGACTATTAATTCACAAACTGAAGTGACTCTTGATTGAGTAACATAAGTGTAGATAGTAAAATTAATTTGTCTCACAGAGGTGAGTCTTAACTCACTGACAGAGATTGTCATATTTTACTACGTTTGTCAGGATACATCACAGACATACACCTTGAGGGAACTTTTGCCCAATGACATTTACTCTTCTTTTTTCCTTCAATCTCTCAGCCTTCCTCTATCTTTCATTTCCCTAAATCCCTCAATATCTGCCTGTTTCTCTCGCTTCCTGTAAGTATCTTGCTTCATCTCAGTACGCCAAGACAACCTCAGGTAAATGTGAGCAAAGAGGTGAAGTTGAAGTGTAGTTTGACTGGTTTGATATTCTGCTTATGCACATGCACAACAAAAAAGACAACACACAAACAGGCAATCAAACACACATCATATTGTTTTATTAGATGTTACTAAAACCCCTCTAGCTAAAGGATGTTCTGTCACACACTGCTGCTGGTGGAATGTCTTAGTGTGTGTGCTATAGGTCTTTCCTTTGGGATCTGTTTTTGTGTGTGTGTGTGGTACATGTCATTCTTGGGATCAGTGTTTGTGGGTGTGTGTGTTACATGTCTTTTTTGGGGATCTGTGCTTGTGAGTGTGTTTGTGAGATGCATTTTTTTCCTTTGGGATCTGTGTTTGTGTGAGTGTATGTGTGTAAGATACATGTCTTTCCTTTGGGATCTGGGTTTGTGAGTGTGTGTGTGTGTGTGAGATACTTGTCTTTCCTATGTGATATGTGTTTGTGAGAGTGTGTGTGTGTGAGATACCTGTCTTTCCTTTGGGATCTGGGTTTGTGAGAGTGTGTTTGTATGAGATACATGTCTTTCCTTTGGGATCTGGGTTTGTGAGAGTGTGTTTGTATGAGATACATATCTTTCCTTTGGGATCTGGGTTTGTGAGAGTGTGTTTGTATGAGATACATGTCTTTCCTTTGGGAGCTGGGTTTTAGGGTGTGTCAGTGTTGGTTAATGTCTGTCTAGGTGGTTTGTCAGGCTTTACATTTACCAACCTGAGGTCACTAGATAGAAAGAGGAGAGGGACAGAGAGAGGAGAGGAGCAAGAGAGTGGAACGAGAGTGAGGAATGAGATGGAGGAGCAAGAGAGAGAATAGAAAGAGAAGAGAAAGGAGAGAGAGCAAGACACTGAGAAAAAGAAAGGAGAGCTAGAAGAGAGAAGAAAAACAACGTACTTGACATTCTAATCTTAGACATCATATCAGATACGTACAACATACGTTATTGTCTTATATTCAACATAAAAGTCCCCTGAAAAGCCATAGAACAGGACTTATTATATTTAGAATGATGAAAGATTTGGAATATGTACCAAGGTGTCATATTAATATCTGATATACAGGATTATTTGATGAGGCCATCATGGAACCTCTACTGTTAAAGACGTATTCTAAATTGGAACCTCTACTGTTAAAGACGTATTCTAAATTAAAACCTCTACTGTTAAAGACGTATTCTAAATTTGGACCTATACTGTTAAAGACGTATTCTAAATTAGAACCTCTACTGTTAAAGACGTATTCTAAATTAGGACCTCTACTGTTAAAGACGTATTCTAAATTAGAACCTCTACTGTTATAGACGTATTCTAAATTAAAACCTCTACTGTTAAAGACGTATTCTAAATTAGACCCTCTACTGTTAAAGACGTATTCTAAATTAGACCCTCTACTGTTAAAGACGTATTCTAAATTAGAACCTCTACTGTTATAGACGTATTCTAAATTAAAACCTCTACTGTTAAAGACGTATTCTAAATTAGACCCTCTACTGTTAAAGACGTATTCTAAATTAGAACCTCTTCTGTTAAAGATGTATTCTAAATTAGAACCTCTACTGTTAAAGACGTATTCTAAATTAGAACCTCTACTGTTAAAGACGTATTCTAAATTGGAACCTCTACTGTTAAAGACGTATTCTAAATTAGAACCTCTACTGTTAAAGACGTATTCTAAATTGGAACCTCTACTGTTAAAGATGTATTCTAAATTAGAACCTCTACTGTTAAAGACGTATTCTAAATTAGAACCTCTACTTTTAAAGACGTATTATGAACTAGAAAATCTACTGTTAAAGACGTATTCTGAATTGGAACCTAAATGATTTTAAATATGATCATAATATAACATTTAATTTGACCAAAATAAAATTCTCAACAGCTTCCAAGCGAGAGCTTGATTTTAAAATCATAATATAACATTTAATTTGACCAAAATAAGGGAGATGTGAGGAGTAGCCATCTCAAGCCCCCAGGGAGATGTGAGGGTTAATCGTTTTGGGACAGATGACTGACCCATGTTTCACCCTGCATCTCAAATGTTATGCTACTAGCTGCCTCATTGCTAGTGAATGGCGTATTCTTTAACCTGTAATTATTTACGTTTTTTTTTTACAATGCTTTTAGGTTCCTGAAGAAACACTGGACTTTAGCTTTCAGATAATGTAGAGGTTTTTTGTTTGTCAACTTGGCAGATTGTGTGTTTTGTTACATTGTCATTGGAGGGTAATGTCTTGTATTTTTCGTGAGGAAATGGGTTGTTGAGTAGCA
Organism: Novumbra hubbsi; assembly: GCA_016801125.1. Taxonomy (NCBI): domain Eukaryota; kingdom Metazoa; phylum Chordata; class Actinopteri; order Esociformes; family Umbridae; genus Novumbra; species Novumbra hubbsi. The sequence goes on from JACXGK010013932.1 coordinate 11,036, forward strand.
CCGTTACATTTTACAGAGTGAACACTACAGGAATTCTTAAATGACATTTCCTGACAATAACCCTAATTAACAAAATGTCCTTTCCAGTCAAAAAAATTATACAATTTGTAGTATATGCTTATAATTGTTTTTAATACAGGGCTTAATATAGGTTAATATATATATTTTAAATGTGGTTTATATAAAGGTGCGGTTGCTTATCTGTGTGTGTGCATGTGAATGGGTGAGTCTTTGCAAATATTATTTGAATTCAGGATCTATCTAACTGCCAAGATCGCCCGCTCATAACTGGAAATACGATATTCAGCCCTTTAGAATGAATTACTGGAATGATAAAAGCACAACTTGCTTTTGTTATGTCTGTCTGGTTGGGGATTGATTGTCAACTCAGTGAATAGATAAACTAATGAGTCACAGAGACCTTTTCACAAATGGAATCCTATTCCCTTCACATTCCCTATATGCTCTGGTTAGACACTACTGCAGTAAGTAGGGAATAAAGGTGCAGTTTAGGATACAGGTGCAATGATAGAAAACGCAGGTAAAGAGGAACAACCAATGAATGCGTAAAACATTTACGCAACACAAAAGACAACACAACAGACAACACTACAGACAACATGACAGACAGAGTTCTTTTTTGAAATGACAATGTGATATTTTGGGTGTGTGACAAATATTCATAATGGAGGGATGAGAGGGAGAGATGGAAAATAAATAAATTCCAAACCACCCTGTCGCCCAAACAGATCTGCTTGGGTTCTCTAGAGGTGCTAGGGCATCAGAACCATCTGGGTTCAGTAGAGGTGCTAGGGCATCAAACACATCTAGGTTCAGGTGAGGTGCTAGGGCCTCAAACACATCTGGGTTCTGTAGAGGTGCTAGGGCATCAAACACATCTGGGTTCTCTAGAGGTGCTAGGGCATAAAACACATCTGGGTTCTCTAGAGGTGCTAGGGCATCAGAACCATCTGGGTTTAGTAGAGGTGCTAGGGCATCAAACACATCTAGGTTCAGGTGAGGTGCTAGGGCATAAAACACATCTGGGTTCTCTAGAGGTGCTAGGGCATCAGAACCATCTGGGTTTAGTAGAGGTGCTAGGGCATCAAACACATCTAGGTTCAGGTGAGGTGCTAGGGCATCAGAACCATCTGGGTTCAGTAGAGGTGCTAGGGCATCAAACACATCTGGGTTC
>JACXGK010013933.1:0-12279 GCA_016801125.1 Novumbra hubbsi
CCGACACGTTGCTTCACACACGCCGACACGTTGCTTCACACACGCCGACACGTTGCTTCACACACGCCGACACGTTGCTTCACACACTCTGACACGTTACTTCACACACGCCGACACGTTGCTTCACACACGCCGACACGTTGCTTCACACACTCTGACACGTTACTTCACACACGCCGACACGTTGCTTCACACACTTCACACTTCTATACACTTTCTGTATAGAAATGTTGCTTCATCTCATAAAGGGCATCAATACTTGTTGCCTGTATATTAGTATCAGTAATGTCTCCAGCTTTTCCCTGATTGTCTTTTCAGTTCTGTTGAAACCTGGACGAAGCAGAGGAGGACAAAGGGATTTTATGGAATGAGAAATGTTGTACTAGTGGACCATCTAGACAGACCAAGGTTAAAGGTCAGAATGAATCAGAGATCATGGCCCTGACTAGTACATATACGGCTTGCTACAGGAGTGGACCCCTGACCTCTGCCAACGGCCGCATACAGACACAGTTTTTATTGGAGGATATTAATGTCGATAGCTCCGCCCCTGTATTTTAACCCCGCCCCCCAAGCTGTTGATATTATCAATATTGTTGTCACTGTTTCTTTTTCCATCAATCAACTTTTATATGTAGCTAGTTTTAACATTTTGACAAACCTGGCTCTACAATTTACTCTGTGAGTTTTGCTTCTTGTCCCCTTATGAGTGTTTTATTTAATATGCCAGTAAAATGCAAATAAATTTGGTTAAAAACTCTGTACATTTTCTGTACATTGTCAATGCAATGTTTCAGTGGGATCTATTCAGGTAATCAGGCCTTGATGGGTTTCCATGTGTGGTTGTTGTTTTCATAATGGAAGACTACCTTGCAGCGGCAGGGTTCTTCATCCAGGACCAGTGGAGGCAAATCCGCCCCGAAACATCAAGGTTCCACCACTATTGTTTCTAGCGGGGATGACGTTCTTTCCTGCATACAGGTCCTTCTGTCCATGTACAGCGTTGATGGCGCAAACCCCTGATCTCTTTCATCTTTAATTCCGCCGTTGTTGTCCTCATTTCTGTCAGCCTTGTGAATGAACTGTTGCCATGGAGATTTGGTGACATGAAGATGCAGCCTTGTAACACTCCAAGTGTGGTCCTGGTCTGCTCAGCTTCCTGAATCGTCACTGTGTGGGGCTAAGATGCTTTCCTCCATCAAGCAGGTTTAGCACTTGTTTTACATCGGTTCACTACTGGTTTACATCTTGTAGACTGGATGAGAGCTTCTGCTAAATTCCCCCAAAATACATAACAAATGACTGCCCAAAGAGCGGTATATAAAAATGCAGTTTTAGCTTTTTCCCCCTGGTGTTTATAAATTTATTTTTCACTTGTCATCATGTCTTCCTAGTTAAACAGTAAGACATGGAAACCACAATAGTTTTTCTTAAGACTTAGATGTATTTGTTAAGAATAAAATCAAACAGTGACTTACATTTTTATTTTAGTCATAAACTATATGGGTGTATTTTCTTTTCATTAGATAATAATATATATTGTAAAAAAAAGCGGAGTTATTGTACCGCTAAAAGAGCTAATCGGTCCCAAATGGCAGCCAGAACCCTATGTATTAGTGCAATACTCTAGTCCGGAGTCTAACGGTGGTACCATATTAGTGCACTAGATTGGGAAGTGGTTGCCATCAGAGCCACCTGAATGATGAATGGTAATCACCTTGTGTCAATATGGATGAGGACTGAGAGGACTGTGATTGGCTGAGCCAAGAAGACACAAGAGCTTCCTCCTTTGTGGTGCCCAGGTGCAGACTCTCACCACCGAACCCCCCCATCCTGACATGTGCTCTGCTCTGCTGTTGTGACGTTTTAAAGGACAACGCTCTAGTGTGTCAACGGTCCGCTCTGCCTGTTGTGACGTTTTAAAGGACGACACTCTAGTGTGTCAACGGTCCGCTCTGCCTGTTGTGACGTCTTAAAGGACGACACTCTAGTGTGTCAACGGTCCGCTCTGCCTGTTGTGACGTCTTAAAGGACAACGCTCTAGTGTGTCAACGGTCCGCTCTGCCTGTTGTGACGTCTTAAAGGACGACGCTCTAGTGTGTCAACGGTCCGCTCTGCCTGTTGTGACGTCTTAAAGGACGACGCTCTAGTGCAGGGGTGGGCAAACTACGGCCCGAGGGCCAAATGCGGCCCGTCTGGCTGTTCCATCCGGCCCGCGGAAGTTAATAAAATAGTTTTGAGGGATAAATAAAAAACAACTCACCAGCCCATTCTTATACATCTGAGTCAGAATTTAAACTATTTACACATTATAAGGGATCTACTGTACACATGTACTGTATGTTTTAACTTTTGCGGCCTGCAAATCATTCATGATTAACAAATTACAAAAACAAATGTGGCCCTTCATTTAATTTCAAAATCCTGATGTGGCCCCCGAGCCAAAAAGTTTGCCCTCCCCTGCTCTAGTGTGTCAACGGTCCGCTCTGCCTGTTGTGACGTCTTAAAGGACGACGCTCTAGTGTGTCAACGGTCCGCTCTGCCTGTTGTGACGTCTTAAAGGACGACGCTCTAGTGTGTCAACGGTCCGCTCTGCCTGTTGTGACGTCTTAAAGGACGACGCTCTAGTGTGTCAACGGTCCGCTCTGCCTGTTGAGACATCAGCTACTCAGGACAGTACAACAACCATGTGAAATTGTTGTGCTTTATTTTATCTTAAAGAATCAAAATGCCACGTTTTCTTTGAATAAAACAGGAGAAAAAAAATACTAAACCATAAAATACAGTATATACTGTAAACATTCAGGTTATTTCTTTTAAAAGGTATCCTTTAGTAAACTCAACGCAGAAGAACACAGTTGATATATGAATGAAAGGAGAAACGTAAAAAGTATTGGCAGTATCTCCAAACCAGAGGCTTAGATTGTGATTGATCTATCTTCAATCCATCACCTCTATACAGAACCCCCTCAACCTGACCTATGGAACAGGGCATAGATGTAGAGACCATAGACACTTGAACATTGGGTGCCATCTCTGTAGCTTTCTACCCTCTGACTGTACACTTACTGGTTCTAGGCTGGCTTTCTCTAATACACCCAGGGGGTAGTTAGTACAAGAAACCCTTTCGCAAGCTGGACAGTTTATTGTTATGTAATTTCCATTGAGGTCCTAGTATACACCCCCACCTCCGTGAGGTGTGAGATTGAATCAGGATTTTCAGTGCAGGGATGGAACAAATGTTGGACTGTGTTCCCACTAGGGGATGTTGACAAAGGCTGTCTTAAACCCTGTAGAGCAGGGGTGGACAAACTACGGCCCGGGGGCCAAATGCGGCCCGCGAGGCTGTCCCATCCGGCCCACGGAATGTAATAAAATTATATGGGGGGGAATTAAATTCCTTAATATAATTGCCAATTTAATTGAACACCTCCAGTTGTGAAAGTAACCATTGTTCTTTGTTGATTAGCACTGATGTAAAATGATTTTAGCACCACTTGAGCTTAATTGATTTTAGCCTTTAGTTACACTGTCACATCTATATGGCAAGAGTTAGCCTGGCACCCTGTTCACTGTTAGACAGTTGTCTACTTATAACCAGAACCCTATGGCCCCCTGTTCACTACTAGACAGTTGTCTACTTATAACCAGAACCCGATGGCACCCTGTTCACTACTAGACAATTGTCTACTTATCACCAGAACCCGATGGCACCCTGTTCACTCGTTGACAGTTCACTACTTATCACCAGAACCTTATGGCACCCTGTTCACTACTAGACAGTTCACTACTTATCACCAGAACCTGATGGCACCCTGTTCACTACTTATCACCCGAACCCTATGGCATCCTGTTCACTCGTAGACAGTTCACTACTTATCACCAGAACCTTATGGCACCCTGTTCACTACTTATCACCAGAACCCTATGGCACCCTGTTCACTACTTATCACCAGAACTCTATGGCATCCTGTTCACTCGTAGACAGTTCACTACTTATCACCAGAACCTTATGGCACCCTGTTCACTACTAGACAGTTCACTACTTATCACCAGAACCCTATGGCCCCCTGTTCACTACTAGACAGTTGTCTACTTATAACCAGAACCTGATGGCACCCTTTTCACTACTGACAGATCCTTACTTATTACCAGAACCCGATGGCACCCTGTTCACTACTAGACAGATCCTTACTTATTACCAGAACCCGATGGCACCCTGTTCACTACTAGACAGTTCACTACTTATAACCAGAACCCGATGGCACCCTGTTCACTACTAAACAGTTCACTACTTATCCTTAGAACCTGATGGCACCCTGTACACTACTCGACAGTTCACTATTTATCACCAGAACCTGATGGCACCCTGTTCACTACTAGACAGTTCACTACTTATCACCAGAACCCGATGGCACCCTGTTCACTACTAGACAGTTCACTACTTATCACCAGAACCTGATGGCACCCTGTTCACTACTGGACAGTTCACTACTTATAACCAGAACCCGATGGCACCCTGTTCACTACTAAACAGTTCACTACTTATCCCCAGAACCTGATGGCACCCTGTACACTACTCGACAGTTCACTATTTATCACCAGAACCTGATGGCACCCTGTTCACTACTAGACAGTTCACTACTTATCACCAGAACCTGATGGCACCCTTTTCACTACTGACAGTTCATCCCTCATCACCAGAACCCAAAGGAACCCTTTTCACTATAGTGCACAATGTTGCCTCCCTATTCTCTATATTGCACTTTTGATTACGGTCCCTGCACACAATTTCCTATATAGTTGTCTACTTAATTTCTGTAGAACCCTGGTTTGTTTATTACTACACAGTGAACAGAGTTCCCTTTAGAACCATTCTATGTTTCAGACTACATAGTAAGCTGGCTTCCCTTTAGAACCATACTATGCTTTTATTACAGAATAAACAGTGTGCCCTTTAGAACCCTACTAGGTTTTCTACTACATAGTGAGCAGGGTGCCCTTCAGAACCCTACTATGTTTCCTACTATATAGTGAACAGGGTTCATTTAGAACCCTACTCTGTTTCCTACTAAATATTAAAAAGGTACCCTTTAGAACCCTACTATGTTTCCTAATACATAGTGAAAAGGGTCCCCTTTAGAACACTATATTTCCTACTACATAGTGAAAATGGTTCCCTTTAGAACCCTACTATGTTCCCTACTACATAATGAACAGGGTTCCCTCTGGACCCTACAATGTTTCCTACTACCTAGTGAAAAGGGTTGTCTTTAGAACCATACTATGTTTCCTACTACCTAGTGAAAAGGGTTGTCTTTAGAACCATACTATGTTTCCTACTACTTAGTGAAAAGGGTTGTCTTTAGAACCCTACTATGTTTCCTACCACATAGTGAACAGAGTTTCCTTTGAGACACCTGCTAGAGAAGATGATGTCACAACAGGTCAAATGTCAAGGCACTTCCCCCAAAAAAGGGGATCTTGTCTTTATAGTGACGTCTGAGGCAACAACATGGTCAACTAGAGAATAGTAAAAACAATATAATTATCAAACACTTGGCAACTCCAATAAGAGACATTGTAATAACATAGTAAAAACCTGGATTGTAGTGTTAACAACACAGCTAAGTACTCTGCATCCCTGGTTCTGTGCACTACTTATTAACTGTGACCTGCCTTTATAAATGCAACAACCAACAAGTCTAAGATTAAGTCTGAAGAACAGTAGTCCAGGAAACTGACATAACCAAGTCCTGAATATAACACCGATATCTATTAAGAGGATCCATTCTCCATCATGTCCTCGTTGTTTTAAGTCCTTATGCGAGACAGGTAGACAAACAGACAGGTAGACGGGGGTGGCAGGTAGACAGGGGAGACAAACAGTATTGTTATCTAACAGCTAATTGGTTAGATTGAGTTCTGGTTCTGTGGCCCATGATGGGAATCTGTGAGGGAGCAGCCTCCTTGATCTGTAATCTGTGAGGGAGAAGCCTTCTTGATCTGTAATCTGTGAGGGAGAAGTCTTCTTGATCTGTATTCTGTGAGGGAGCTGCCTCCTTGATCTGTAATCTGTGAGAGAGCAGCCTCCTTGTTCTGTAATCTGTGCAGCTCTGTCATGTTCTCAACAAGGCACCATCCACTCTGAATTACATGTGACTCTAGAAACCCAGTAGATCCTTAAGGACACATGGCTAGTCAATGGTTCATTTTTACACTTAGTTTAGGGGTTCTTGGGTGTGCGTACATTTTTCAGTGTAACAGGTTTCTTGCGGAAACATCAAATTAGAGGCCAGGCTCAGTGGGAGTATAGATTTAATATATGTATTTTTGGCCGCATGTTATAGTATATGTAATTCGGGTCAATATGAACACCTGAACACTGTATGCTAACCCTAATTTAAACACTGAATGCTAACCCTGACACTGTAGGTTCACCCTAACCCAGATGCTGTAGGCTAACCCTAAACCTAACCCAGATGCTGTAGGCTAACCCTAAACCTAACCCAGATGCTGTAGGCTAACCCTAAACCTAACCCAGATGCTGTAGGCTAACCCTAAACCTAACCCAGATGCTGTAGGCTAACCCTAAACCTAACCCTTGACACTGTAGTCTAATCCCAGGGCAATACCAACCACCACAACATCCTTTTCATTTACCAATAACCAATCACAGCAACATCCTGTTCCTATTCCAATACCAATCACCACAACATCCTGTTCATATACCAATTCCAATCACTGCAACATCCGTTTCATATTCCAATACCAATCACAGCAACATCCTTTTTATATACCAATACCAATCACCGCAACATCCTTTTCATATTCCAATACCAATAACTGCAACATCCTTATCCTTTTCATGTGTCCCAAATGCTATCAGGGGCCATATTCACTATACAGTGGACTTACGGGGCTCTGGGGAAAACAGAGATAAAAAGGTTTAATTTGGGAGTGAGTTCTGAGGTTCTAATTTACAGAACATGATTTTGCTTTATAAATGCTACCTTCTTCATTAGCACTGCTGTACAGTGACTAAGAATTAATAGCTTGTTATATCTCTGTGCAGATATCAAGCTTCTCCATATACACTGATACTTCATAAAGAAATAGAACATAGCCAGCGTCATCATAGACCAGTTTAATGGCTTTGTTTCCACAGGCAGCACAGTTCTGTCTCTGGATCATCAAATATTCTTCAGACCTGATCAAAAGACAAATGTATTGAAATTATTGTGTTGCCCTTGAAAACCAAGCAGACATGTTGATTTCCGATTTTAAATAAACTGGAGTTGCCAAGTCTAAGATAATATGGAATCCTATTCCCATAGACTGTAATTTTGTAGGGAATAGGAATCCATGTTTTTAGGGAGTGCACGTGCACAATGCCCCAGGAAGTATACAGTGCCCCAGGAGGTATACAGTAACCCAGGAAGTAAACGGTATCCCTGGAAGAATACAGTAACCCAGGAAGTATACATTAACCCAGGAAGTAAACAGTAACCCAGGAAGTATACAGTGCCCCAGGAAGTATACAGTGCCCCAGGAAGTATACAGTACCCTAGGAAGTATACAGTGCCGCAGGAAGTATACAGTACCCCAGGAAGTATACAGTACCCCAGGAAGTATACAGTACCCCAGGAAGTATACAGTGCCCCAGGAAGTATACAGTACCCCAGGAAGCTGCCTGCAAGTGGAGAAGTCCCCATGTAGCCTTGAGTAGGGTTCAGTCCCAAACACACTTGATTCTCAGACGCAATACACAGAAGTGGGCATTTTCCTATACCCACAATTCCCTTTTGTCTATTTACAAACTCATAAATATATATATCATATAGCCCACAAATAGGCATTACTTGTCCCTCCAAACAAATATGCAAAAAATCATCAGATATTAATCACACAATAAAAAAAAATACAGAAATAAAATATAGATAATATATATTTTTAAACAGAGAACCCTTCTTTTGATATTCCTTTGGAAAGTGTTGTTCATCTGGTGCAGTATTGGTGGTGACAAGTAGAGCCCTGATAGAGTAGATCCCGTTGGGATAGAGCCCTATATGGAATAGAGCTCTTTGTAAAATAGAGCTTTTAGGGATTAGAGCCTGGTGGAATAAAGCCATGTGACAGCAGGGTCCAGGAAAGCCTAAACGATAATGGAACCATAAGGAGAGTGCAGACCCAGGTCAAAAAGAGCCCTAAGCAGAAAAAAGCCCTCAGGTTGTAGAGCCCTTGGGTCGGTAGAGCCCACACCCTTAAGGTACAATGAAGCCCTTCAGTAGAGCAAAACACTGGTTGAGTAGACCCATCTAACAGTAAAGACAGTAATCCATGCCCCCTACTCTGTCACCTAGTGTTAAAACTCTTCAGCCAACTCTAAGACTACATTTCTCCTCTGTTTTAGTATTAAGGTTGCAGGGCCTTTGTAAGACTGTTTCCTGCTTTGTTATAGTACTAAGACTATGGGGCAGGCTCTAAGACTTCTTCCTACTCTTTTAAAGAGTTATAACTCTCGGGCTATTTTAAGGCTATAGGGCCTGTTTTTAGACTCAGGTCCTTCTCATAAAACTCTGGGGCCTGCTCCGAGTCTCTGAGGCCTGCTCCGGGACTCTGGGGTCTGCTCAGGGTCTCTGAGGCCTGCTCCGGGACTCTGGGGTCTGCTCAGGGTCTCTGGGGCCTGCTCCGGGACTCTGGGGTCTGCTCAGGGTCTCTAAAGCCTGCTCCGAGACTCTGGGGCCTGCTTCCGAGACTCTGGGGCATGCTCCAAGACTCTGGGGCCTACTCTTAGACCCAGAGGCTTGCTCTAAGACCCTGAGGCTTGCTCTGAGACTCTGGAGCCTGCTCCGAGACTCTGGGGTCTGCTTCCGAGACTCTGGGGCCTGCTTTAAGACTCTGGGGCCTCCTCTTAGACCCTGAGGCTTGCTCTAAGACCCTGAGGCTTGCTCTAAGACCCTGGGGCCACCTCTAAGACTCTGGGGCCTGCACTGAGACTCTGGGGCCTGCACTGAGACTCTGAAGTCTGCTCTGAGACTCTGGGCCTGCTTTGAGACTCTGGGGCCTGCTCTGAGACCCTGGGGCTGGCTCTAAGATTCTGGGGCCTGCTCTAAGACTCTGGGGCCTGCTCTGTGAGAGAGTTGAGCAGGTTCTTGTAGGCTGGGGAGTTCATGTATCGGGGGTAGGAGTCTCTTTGCATCAGCGTGTAGATCTGCACCTGAGCATCATCAAAGGTCTGGGACGATGGTTCCAACATGTTCTTGTTGATCACCTCCCGAACACGAGAGTCGAGACTGACCTGAGAGAACAGAGTGTCAGGAGTTAGACAATACCAACAGTTAGTCTAACATTGTCTGACAGCCTGAAAACACAGCACAACAATTAATGACCCTGAAATCACCTGGTCCTACAAATGACCTGAACAAACACTATATGGACAAACGTATCATTGAATTCAGGCGTTTCATTCGGTCGCATGGTCGAGCCGCTGTATGCAAGCGTTACATCACCAAGCACAATGCCAAGCGTCGGATGGAGTTGTGTAAAGCACAGCGCCACTGTACTCTGGAGCAGTGGAAACATGTTCTCTGGAGTGACAAATCAAGCTTCTCTATCTGGCAGTTCGGTGGACAAGTCTGGGTTTGGCAAATGCCAGAAAAAGGTTTCCTGCCTGACTGCATTGTGCCAACTGTAGAGTTTGGTGGAGGAGGGATGCTATGGGGTTGCTTTTCTAGGGTTGGCTTAGGCCCCTTAGTTCCACTGAAGGGGAATGTTAATGCTTCAGCTTACCGAGACATTTTGGAACATTCTATGCTTCCAACTTTCTGAGAACAGTTTGGGGAAGGCCCTTTTTTGTTCCAGCATTGCGGTGCCCAAGTGCACAAAGCAAGGTCCATAAAGGTTGGATGAGCTTGACTGGCCCGCTCAGAGCCCTGGCCGTAACCCTATCAAACACCTTTGGGATGACCTAGAACCGAGACTGCGAGCCAGGCCCTCTCGTCCAACATCATTGTCTCACCTCACCAATGCCCTTCTGGAAGAATGGGCAAAAATTCCAACAGACACACCATTCAATCTTGTAGAAAGCCTGGAAGCTGTTATGGCTGCAAAAGGGGGGCCCAACTGAATATTAATGCCTATGGATTTAGAATGGGATGTCATACAAGCTCCTGTAGGTGTAATGTGTTGGTGTCCCAATACTTTGCTCCATTTAGTGTAGCTTGACAGCCTAAAATCTCTTATAGAAATGCACTTTGCCCAACCACTTGATTGAGATCCTCTTGGGAACCTGAACTTTCTTCCTTGCACAGTTAGCCTTAGCACACATAGCTCACATTATGTCAGGGCAAAAGCAATATGACATAAAAGGAATAGAAAAATCGGCTTAAATGATTAGGTCTTTATCAGCCTTGAAAAAACAGACATTCTAGATTGGATTGTTGCAGTTAATGTGAATATAAGGCTTTTATGGAGATGCATGTTCAGCGTTATGCAGGGCTTGCATGTCTGTCAAACCTCTTTAGGTGAGAGAATGGAGATGTAGTCTTCGTAGATGACACGGGCCTTCTCCTCAATGGCAGTGTTGTTGGTCTCCTTGGTGAACTCTTCACAAGCCAGCCAGAACAGCATGTTCTCTTCTGAGAACTCTGTACGCAGGAACAGCCGGAAAGCCACCCGGCCAGCTGGGCAAGACATCAGATGGTCGAATGACTGAGCCCAGGAACGCACCTCCTCCAAAGTAGGAGGCGGGCTGTAGAGAGGACCAATCAAATAACAGTGGGCAGATGAACTATCATCCCGTGGTACAATGCCAGCTATGCATGATGGGATTAGACCTTCTGAATATACGAGGGCTGGAGCTGAGAAGCGGAAACTTGACACAGCAGTAATAGAACCCTAAATCTGACCTGTCCTCACAGTCGGCTGTCCCCTCGGCCTTGACATCATACGAAGCCCGTCGGCTCCTCTCCTCGCGCTCCTCGTTCCTGCAGAAGAGTTGCAGAACTGTGTATTAAACTGAGTCGGCCCATCTTACAATGAAAACAATAGCCTGAATTCACCTGGGTCATGCCAGAGTGGCTGTCTGGATGACCTGTGCTAGGTGGATGAAGGTACTGGTGGATGAAGGTACTTTCCCCACCTATACTATTACTATTAAGTGACTGAGCGTACATCCAAGATAGTTTTCCCTAAATACTGTATTATGTTTTACGAGGGCCCAGCAGGCTGTAAGCATAGTAGTGTGCTATATGGAGAGTAGTGTGATGTTAGTTTAGTGGAGTACTATATGCAGAATAGTTTGATGTTAGCATAGTAGTGTTCTGTATGGAGAATAGTGTAATGTTAGCATAGTAGTGTGCTATATGGAGAATAGTAAGATGTTAGCATAGTAGTGTGCTATATGTAGAATAGTGTGATGTTAGCATAGTAGTGTGCTATATGAAGAATAGTGTGATGTTAGTTTAGTAGAGTGTTATATAGATAATAGTGTTATGTTAGCATGGTAGTGTGCTATATGGAGAATAGTGTGATGTTAGCATAGTAGTGTGCTATATGGAGAATAGTGTGATGTATGCGGAATAGTGTGATGTTAGCATAGTAGTGTGATGCTAGCAGAATAGTGTGATGTTAGCATAGTAGTGTGATGTTAGCATAGTAGTGTGATGCTAGCATAGTAGTGTGGTGTTAGCATAGTAGTGTGATGTTAGCAGAATAGTGTGATGTTAGCATAGTAGTGTGATGTTAGCATAGTAGTGTGATGCTAGCATAGTAGTGTGATGTTAGCATAGTAGTGTGATGTTAGCATAGTAGTGTGATGTTAGCATAGAAGTGTGATGTTAGCATAGTAGTGTGCTATATGGATGCAGGTACCAGGAACAACTGCAGCAGCAGCACCAGCAGAAGCAGCAGGCATTGTTTCCTCTCTGGTTCTGGTTCTGGTTTGGCTCCTGCTGCGGCAGTGCGGTTCCTCCCACCATGGACTCCTGCTGCACCGACATCTGCCGCTTTCGCATCTCCATACGTTCTGATCCCATGGGCTGTGGGGCAGGAAGACATAGACTCTGGTTGGGACATGGGCTGTGGGACATTAAGACACAGAGACTCTGGTTGGGACATGGGCTGTGGGACATTAAGACACAGAGACTCTGGTTGGGACATGGGCTGTGGGACATTAAGACACAGAGACTCTGGTTGGTACATGGGCTGTGGGACATTAAGACACAGAGACTCTGGTTGGGACATGGGCTGTGGGACATTAAGACACAGAGACTCTGG
>JACXGK010013934.1:0-12229 GCA_016801125.1 Novumbra hubbsi
TCTGCTTTATTACCCCACATATCATTACTTGTTTTGTTCATGCTTTAAGCAGTTTCATTTGGCTGTTAATAATGCATTCATGATATGGCTATACATTCTTAAGGCACAAGCATACAATTGTACAATTGTGATTATAGCTTATTATGACACATTGATTCATCATTTCAACACACACAGAATGAAAGTATTTTCCTTACATGTCCAATCACACAACTTCTTCGTTGCGTTATTACAGTAAGGGCGAGCTTTATATATTTCGTAACTGCCACCCTACTATCCGAAACCGACAGCAACATATAACGAAACATTTCAGAGGCAGCCTACTTAATGCTAGCAAGCATAGCAAAATATCAACAATAACTATATACCCATTAATCCATAGTTATACTATGTCTGGAATAGACGTGAAACTTTTGAATTGGTCACAAGCGGAAACTTGTTTAGGAGTTTGTGGTCAGAAAAGTCCGTCCAAGGCAAGCTAGACAGAACATGCAGCAACAGAAAAAGTTCTCAACTACTTGTCAGCGAAGTGGGCCGAGGCCGGAGTACCCCAGAAAAACGATAGTTACTGGGAATGTAACTCCAGTTATATGAGTGGAGTGGAGCCCCCAAGAGGGGCTATGCTCCATAGTGGTTTATCCCGCCGCGCATGCGGCCAATCACTGAAAACTCAAATGCACTATGGCTCAGCCAATCAGGGCACACCTGGCCCTTTAACTCTGAGTGCGCCCTACACTCCATCTCCCGAAACATTTCTTCAGCAAGAAACATTTGGGGGCCGGCAGGGCACATAGTCTAGGGGGCTCCGCTCCACTCATATAACTACATTCCCAGTAACTATCGTTATATATCGTGGAGCTTCGCCCCCTAGAGGGGCTATGCTCCATAGTGGTTTACAGCGGAGCGAGCGATGCCAAGATGTACTCCCTGTCGGTCCCAATTAACAAGAACTGGTCCCAACAAGGCAAGCATGGGCCTACAGTCCTGCGTTGCCCCAGCAACTAGTACTGAGTCCCAGCACAAGTGAACAATTAGAACGTACTATAGAAAAATCTCACACCAACCATATATGATCACATAGAGAGTGGAGTTCTTCAATCCCCAATAGGCAGACAGCCGTCCCCAATGGGTCACAGAGCAGTACTGGTCACAACCTGCATTGAAACCCCCTAACAAAGGATCTAGACAAGTATAACCCGCACACTGAACCAGGGACACAAGATCGTAAAGCGGGAGCTCTATTCACAACACCAACGATGCAGTGTGCCCAACACACTACTCGTGGTCGGAAAAAGAAACACCAATTACATCCCTGCGGTCACGTTACTGAGAACGGAGTGTGCAAGAGACGTGGCAGTAATGTCCATTAAGTAAAAACGAGTAAACAGAGAGGGCGATGACCACGACGCAGCATTATAGATGTCCTCTACTCCAACACCACGGGAGAGAGCAGAGGACGCTGCGAGTCCTCGAGTAGAATGAGCACGAATCCCCACGGGAGCGCGCGATTCAGACCCCTCGTAAGCCAAAGCCATACAATCGCATAGCCAATGAGACAGTCTCTGTTTCGAAAGTGGTCGGCCCATTGCAGAAACACCATAACACACGAGCAGCTGTGGGGACAGCCTGATCGCTCTGGTACTCTCTACATAGTGCGCTACTGCTCGAACAGGGCACAAACAATGCAGCCGTTTGTCCTCCTCGTTGACGTGCGGAGGAGGAGCAAAGGCATGTAGCTCAATCATACGGGATCTGTAAGAACTCGTAATGATCTTAGGTACAAAAGAAGGGTTCGGTCTGAGCACCATCCGGCTTAAATCACCATTGATGAATATGCATTCGGGTCGTGGCGAGAGAGCGCAGAGATCACTCACACGCTTAGCAGAGCACAGAGCCAACAGCATCGCTGTCTTAATAGACAGGATCTGCTTATTGCATACAGGAGATTTTGGCCACGGGCGATGTGCAAACGCGTCCGTCCCCAACAGGGGGTCGTCCTGTGTCCGGAGGGAGAACCACAGGCGACACTGCGCGTTTCCTCTCGTTGCAAAGAGGTCCGTCTGCGCCTCTCCAAATCTCCTCCAAATGAGGGAGACGATTTCGGGATGCAGACGCCAGTCGTTGTCTCGAGGACCCCCTCGTGACATCAGATCTGCGCCAACATTCAGGATGCCCGGAACGTGGGCTGCCGACAGCGAGCGCAGGTGGCTGTGAGCCCACAACCACAATCGTTTCGCTGCCTGGTGGAGTGCGTGAGACCGAACCCCGCCCTGACAATTGATGTAAGCCACTGTGGCACGGTTGTCCGAACGGATCATGACATTCTGGCCCTTTAGCATTGGAGCAAAGTGACCCAGAACCAGCAGAACCGTCTCGAGTTCTAATAGGTTGATGTGGCGATTGCTGTGTGGCCACAGGCCCCTCACAGCTTGACCCTGACACACACCTCCCCAGCCAGTCATTGAAGCGTCCGTGAAAACCTGAGTGAATGACATCACTCTGCCCATCGGGACGCCCTGCATTAATACGTCCGGGTCTCTCCAATAGGCCAAGTCTCCTTCCAGGGAACGAGGAACCATCAAGAGACGCCGATGGTGACGCACCGGGTCCACAGGTTGCTAAGAGAACCAGCGCTGTAGAGCGCGCATGTGTAACAGACCCAGCGCCACCACTGCGTGTGCTGCCGACATGAGCCCGAGTAGGGACATGATCGACCTGACCGACAATGTGCACGGGGGGGCAACACTGGTGAAGGGCAGAGAGCAGGCTCTCTGTCCGTGTGTCTGACAGGCGCGCTCTCATTAGACCAGTGTGCAAGTGGAGACCGAGATAAGCCACTTGTTGACTGGGCCAGGGCGCGCTCTTCTGCCAATTCACTGCCAAACCCAACTGCCTAAAGTGAATTATCAATTGGGTCGTGTGTTCGATAGCCAGCTCTGCTGACGATGCCAGGATCAATAGATTGTCTAGATAAGCTAGGACTCTGATCCCCCGACGCCGTAGGGGCTCCAACGCAGCCTCCACGCATTTGGAGAAGGTGCGCGGAGCCAGAGCATAACCGAATGGCACTCTCGTGTGTTCGTAAGCCCTGCCCTGAAAAGCGCGCAAATCCAAGATTGGCCTCATTCCCCCTGTCTTCTTTGGAACCAGGAAGTAAAGGGAGTAGAACCCCATGTCCCTCCTGTCCAAAGGAACGATTTATATAGCGCCCTTCTTTAGAAGTTGCGCAATCTCTGCTGACAGAGCTGTCACCCTCTCGGGTGACGTAATCGACGTCTCCAGTACTCCTGTGAAGGGAGGTGGGGGCCGACGAAATTGAATCGAATACCCCTTCCGTACAGTCCGCTCTAGCCAAGTCAACGCCAATCCCGATAATGCTGGGATAGCGGGAGCGCTTGAAGTTGAGGTGCAGCCTCAAGAAACTTCTCGTACTCCAATCTCGCCCCTGCCGCCGCTGACCAGTCTGCTGACGGCGGAGGCACAGCCCAAGGGGGGCGAGACTCGAAAGGGAACGGGAGGAACGTTCGAATCGGGGTAACGATTGTCCACTGACAAACGAGCAGGAGACACATTGTTGTCTCCACCACAGAGGAGGGAGGGGGGCTCATTGAGAACGCGCACACGCTCTGTAAAGTGCTGAATCCTCACCGTCCTCACAGAGTGGGAACCAGGAAGCGACATGCGAGCGCGTTTAGTAGTCACTACTGACACATCGCCATGGTTACCAGGCACCTGTACAGCCCTCGAATTAGCAGAGCTAGAAAAGCGCTAGAAAACCGGCGCTTATTCCTATTGGGCCGTGGAAAACCTGAGCTCTTGAGATGGGTTACGTCTGTAACCTCACCAGAACAGAACTCAGATTGTACAGCAAGCACTTCCCCAACCTCCGTTGCCAAGAACTCGTTAGAGGGGAGGCGAGAGGGATGTAAAACACCGGGGAAAGCACCCACCGCTACCAAGCGTGTGACAGATAACTCCTTCTCTATACACCTGCTGCCACAAGGAACTGTGGATGCGTCGCCAAGGCAACCAAACCCCTGCACAGCCCGCGAAACAGCAGATCTAGACCAAGCGTCAGCAACCCGGCGCCTGGCACGGCGCCGTGATGAGGAACCAGGGCGGGCTGAAGCTCTTAGAGCCTCCTGCTTCTGCCTGGACATCGGGAGATGTCGGGCGAGCTGACGGCGGTCTTCCTCGATTCTCTTAAAAGCCTCTGCCGCCGTCCCCATTGCGTCACCAAAGAGCCCTGACGAGACCAATGGGGCGTTGAGGAGGGGAATCTTTTCACTCTCCTGGACCGCGGAGAGGGACAGCCACAAGTGGCGGTGGCCTACCACTGCCGAAGCCATGCTGCGTCCGGCACAGACGGCGTGGGCCTGATTCAGATGCAGGGCCGCGCCGCCTGGGAGAGTGAAAAGATAGGAGGGCACAACTCGGACACTCTGGCGGGTCAGACAGGCCCTTCCTGGCGTAATCCGGTCCCAGGCACGCTACACAGGAGTCGTGTGGGTCCGTCGTAGTTGCCAGGATAGAGAGTAGTTGCCAGGATAGAGCAACGATGAAGTTGTCCAATGACGACGCCATGATAAAGAAAACAACGGTGATAGAATCGTATAGTGCAAAAGAAGTAGTGATAATCAGCTTAGCTGAAGAAAAAAGGGAGATGGAGTGTAGGGCGCACTCAGAGTTAAAGGGCCAGGTGTGCCCTGATTGGCTGAGCCATAGTGCATTTCAGTTTTCAGTGATTGGCCGCATGCGCGGCGGGATAAACCACTATGGAGCATAGCCCCTCTAGTGGGCGGAGCTCCACGATATATAACTTCCGGGTCTTGGCGACCGTATAATGACCTAGGAAGCGATCGCGTCTACGAGTCTGTTATAGATATGACATTCCCTCGAGGAAACAGACCGCAGGTCTCCCTTGTGATTAAAGAAACACCCCATCGCATTTCACTTTGTCATTGTTAAATTCCCATTCAAATTAAATGAAGAGACATTCAAGTCAGGGGAGATCAGTTTTTTTTATTAGCATGAGTCCAAGATGTTGACCTTAGTTCCTTCATGTTCTTCTCCGATTCAATCTCCAAAGAATACAAAGTGTAACACAATCTTTTATGTCAGAATGCATAGGAGGGGGTCAAAGGTAATAGCCAATCAGTACACAAGATCCATCCCACAACAAACCCCAGACGGCCTGCTCCTGAGGGGTTGTACTATGAAAGGAGTTCAACCTACTCAGATTTAACTAATTGTTATCAAAGAAACTCGAGGTTGACAAACTCTGATTCCTTACATTGGTGTTAAACAGTACTACAACGGTGAGTTAGATGTTTGTTAGTTGACTCAGCGTTAACTTAAGGCCAGACACTACAGGTGAATAGGGTAATTTTTTTAACTAATAGATATCACCATGAAACTTCCCAAGTTGATTGCTTACATTAAGACAATACATTTTTGTATTACAAGTTTTATGAATATTTTATTGAAATATGCTAATTATATGCAAATGAGGCGTAATTTTATAAAATATGCATAGATTTCCAGAACAGAAATCTAAACATTGGATGAAGCTAGGTTCAAAATTATTTTGTCATTTTGTTTACATTTTAGAGTCAAAGGTTTTTACAGAGATATTCCATTTTATCACTACAGAAATCTGAAAATACTGACAACAGCCACAAAAAAAAAAAAACGCCAGTTTTAGGCATAAAACTATACATAAATCAGGCTATAAATTATATATGAACAAACCCGTCTGTAAATACCTTCAGAATATAGATAGGAATACAAATGCAAAGTTTGATGTATGTAAGTGCTACTGAAGTGGAGATTTCTGGCTCAGAGTATGAGTAAAAACAAATTTTGTGAAAATGGACTTAAAAAAAAATTATTGTATAATTCCATGATTTATTTTGGGAAACCACTATTTACAGACACAAAATCTTATCAAATCCTTAGCAACAACAATAGAGAACATCTTAAACATATTTAAACTGGTAAATGAGTAACAGCATGGCCTTAGAATCATAGAATCACCGTCACACATATACATGCATACACTGCAACTAGCACTACCGCCACCCTAGTTTGTTGTATGTCCGTCCTGCATATTACTGCCTAGTTACCCATTCATGTTTACAGCCTAGTTTACAGCCTAGTTATCCATGACTGCTCCATATTTAGGTCCCTCGTCCATTTCCTGATGCTTTTTAATTTTTTTGCAGTGCATAGACTCCTGCGCATATGAATTACACTGGCGGTAACTGAGATCCTGAACATATCAGTTTCCTTCATTGCACCTATAGTAACAACTGTGCTTTGAAGCCACAACCTCTCCATAACAGTTTGCATGGCAGAGACACCTTAATTAAAAGTGGAGTTGGCCATTTTTGCTGCTGTCTCAATCCTGTCTTTCCCACAAAGTTTTTGGACACCAAGCCCATATAACGAAGTTGAGGCACTTGTTTGTATTTTGACCCCAGACCTCTCTCAATTTCTGAGACTAAAATGAAATGTGTATTGTCTCACTAACATTTGGTCAAGTATTATTAATACAGTACACATTTATTTTAACTTTAGTGGCAGAAACATAACACATAATGAGAAAAACCTCCCCGACTTCCTTGCCAGAGGAAGCTGCTCCAAAGCACATAGAACTTCTTATTGTATGATTTTTCTTCCAAAAAAGTAAAAAGAAATGTTTATTGGTAGGCTAAATTATTTTAGTATTGTCCACTCAAAAGGAAAAGTCTGTAGCCTACTGTAAAAGTAAAACTGACCACATAATAATAATAACACAAAATTAATTAAATGTTACTTTATTAATCTGTACCACAAATAGATTAAGGCTACAGTGGAGTCTTAGGTAATATAGCCTGCGTGGGAAATGAAACGCAACAATGCCACCCTTCATTAGTTTCTGATGTTATCCAAAAAGCAACAAAAGCCAGAAAGAGAGATGCATTTCTTGTTCCCCCTTATCTTTACATTTTATTGATCTCAACTGTTTCCATACCTGTCACTCTTATTTCATGTCTTTTATAGAAATCCCCAACATTTGTCCTATTTTCTTGAGAGTAGCATACCCCAACCCTAAATTGTGCGCTAAGAGCACCATTGGCACATTCACATCAAACGCGATGTCGTTCTTAGTTCCTTCTTGGAGACGCGTAGTACGTTTGCGGTAACTATATCTTTGGCACAGATTGCACTCTATAAAATAACTGGTACATAATCCATAATTCTGCGGATAGGTGTACATTTTAATCACTGTCTCTGCGCAATTAGGACAAAGTAACCCACTAACCAATCAATTTTAACGCACTACATATCATCAGCTGCTGTGTGGAGCGTTGGTCACCCTTGCTATCCAACTCCTGTTTTCCGAATGACTGTTTACTTATTGGTGGAATTTGTGAAGTAGTTTATAATGTCCTTCATTAGTTTGTCTTCCCTTGTGTATTCTTGCAAGTGACAATCGTTGTCGTCTTTTCTGGGAAGGTTGCGCACTTCTTTCTGCATTTTAGATTTACAGGTCCCGCAGAAAGCTAAACCAGGAAGTGTCAGTGCACGTCACGTGATGCATTTGAACGAATCACGTTGTCAGAAATCAACACCAGCTAATGAGATTTTGTGGTTATGTCTGAACCACCCTTGGTTCTTTTACAATAGGTTGCTGATACAAAAAGAATCAGCATGTTTGAATACGATAACATTGTGCAGGAGAAATACACCTTTACCGTGATACCATTGGTGACATAGTGCGGGCAACGGTCGCTGTGCTGTTTGTTTCGTTAGAATGCAAATTTCTGTTGAATGTGGGAGAAATCTTCAGACGCAAGTATTTTGGACGTTTTCTTTCTACTAGTTTGAAAATAGACTTGTTATGGAAGCAAAATATGCAAATATCTCAAAATTGACCAGTAAAAGAAAAAATGATTGTCCAGGGGTGCGTTCAAACAGAAAGACAAAAGGAAGAATGGGGTATTTCAGAACGGTGGTGGCTATTTTAGTTATTTACAACTTTACAGTATATTTTATTACTTTGTTGCTTTGGCGTTATGTTGAAAACAGTGTATATAAAAGATAATTTAAATGGCAATAACAGAGGAAAGAGGAAGAGGAGAAAGGAAGAGAGGAAAGAGGGTGAGACGAAGAGTGTATAGATAGAGGTGGATAGAAGGAGAGGGAGAGACAAACAGAAAAGCAGAGGGGGAAAGAGAGGAAAAGGGGAGTTGATGAAATAGGGAAGTAGGACAGGATGTAGGAGAGGAAGAAATGAACGGAGGAGAGGAAGAGGAGGAATGGAGAGGAAGAAATGAACGGAGGAGAGGAAGAGGAGGAATGGGGAGGAAGAAATGAATGGAGGAGAGGAAGATGAGGAATTGAGAGGAAGAGAGGACAGTAACTTAGGAGGTGCGGGAGATGAAGTGATGAGTACAGAAAGAGGAGCATTGGTAGGAGAGTTTATAGGAAAGTGCAAGGATGACAGGGGAGAGAAAAGAGAGAGAAAAGGGAGCAGCTGGAAAGGAGACAGGGAGAGGAAGAGAGGGAAAAAGAAAGAGTGGAGGATAGGAGGAGAGGAAGAGGAGGGTCCACTGAACAACCAGAAATGTGATAGAGGGGATGAACAGCCAATTGAGAGTCTGCATGCAGAATTCTGAGCCTCTTTAAAGCCCAATGCAAAACCCCGAATAATGCAGGCAGAACTGAAATGGATCAATACCCACTAATCCTCAAAATCTCTAATTGAAAGACTACTAGACTCTCCTCAACACAGACCTCATCTCAGAGAGATGAACCCAGAGAAGAGCACCCTAGCTCAGCTAGTCCTGGGTCAATAACACTATACAGAGCACCAAGAGAGTTAATTGTAAAAAAGAAAAGTTCCACCCTGACCCATCTTGTCACCGGTTCTACCACCCCCTCTAGTGGCCTTGTGCCGAACAACAAGAACCAAGTCACTAAGCACCCAGTCACCAACCACAACCCACCCACCTGGTCCCCATCACTCTCATCAGCACCCCTACCTAATTCCTCTGTTCCACCTCCACTTTGCCAGAACAAACTACGCTACACGGCACCGTTTTGGCTCCTGCTTTTGGCAGTCTATTTTGAGCTCCAAGCATTTTTTTCCGCTCGTCTCATCCAAGCTTCTACTCCGCTCGTTTTCATCCAAGCTCACTTTTATCTGTAGCTATTTTTCCTTTCTCGTTTTTTCCTGATACTCCTCTCGCCACATTCGAGCCCTCTTCTATATGTATCTCTCAGCTCGTTACATCCAAGCTCCTCAGAACCTGGCTCGTTCCTTCAGAACCCCTACCGATTTCCACAACATCATCTCGTAGAGCAGGAGAGGAAGACAATATATTTCCTCACTACTAGAGAGTTATCAGTGTTTTACTACGGTGTCCTACTGAACATGTCCATGATTCCAAATGATACGTAGTGTTAAGTGATAAGTGTTCTATCGTTACATTCCACTTGATGGCAGCAAACACCTGCTGTAACCACTCTACAATCAAGTTCTACTAACCTTCCACTGAACAACACTGTTTCTGTCACATCTCCCTCTGGGGACGTGCCACCTCCTCACTCAGACAGGGTCCGGCGTTCGACGGCATCGGCTTCCTAGCTGCCACCGTTCCCCTGCCCCCACCTCTTGTGTTGATTGTTTGGGATGTCTCATGTCTTTACGAACGCACCCCCCTTCATTGAGCACACCTGTTGCTTGTTGTCTCTGTATAAGTTTGCCAGTGTGCGTCCTGTTCAGTGGGCGTTATTGTTACATCTGGCGAATGCCTTTAGACTGTTGAGTCAACTTTGTTACCACGTTCACAACGTTATTGTGTATAATTGTTTTGGGGTCTGAAAATAAAAAACAGGTCCTTCACTCCTGCGCTTTGTGCCATTTTTTGGATACACTCACAGTTTCTCACAATTCAAACAGTGAATTGTACAACTAGATCACACATTGCTTGCTAATTGTGCTTTGTAGTTGTTCGACAGACCGGCATACTGCATTTGTCTTTACCCCTCTAGGAGTGTAGATGCCTCAGCATTCAGGACCCTGTCCGTTAATATGTAGAGGTCTAAGCCTTCAGGTACCTGTTTGTAAACATCTAAAAAACTACGAGATTGAGAACAAGGAAAATCCGATTAACAACATTCACAGATAGAGACGGCAGAAGAGTGTGACAGCACACAAAATGCATAGACAGACAAAACCCAACAGACTCAGATGTACCAATCTAATGCTGATTTGTCTCCACTGGTGTTTTTAAATGGTGTATGTATTCATTTGTAATAAACATGTGATCTTTAAAAACAAGTAAGACCATTGAGTCTTTAGGTTATCTTGAGAGACCTTTGTGATCCTTGCGTCAGCTTTCGCAAACACTGCATCATCATTACAACCATGTGCATTACATTTTGTGGATCTTGTGTAATGTGCATCTTGTGGAATGTTTGTAACCAGACCTGACATTTCCAGATATGCAGCTTTTTTTGCAATCAGTGTCAGGAAACAATGCCACTTCAGTGTCACTCGTAAGTTGTTTGACCTTAGTTTGTAATAATGTTAATAGCATGCCATATGCTTGTCCTAGTTTTCTGTACAGTGAAGGAATATTTGTTGATCCCCTGCTGATGTTGTAAGTTTGCCCACTGACAAAGAAATTATCAGTCTACAATTTTAATGGAAGGTTTATTTAAATAGTGAGAGACAGAATAACAAAAAAGAGCTGTCCAAGGATGTCAGAGACAAGATTGTAGACCTACACAAGGCTGTCAGGGACAAGATTGTAGACCTACACAAGGCTGTCAGGGACAGCATTGTAGACCTACACAAGGCTGGAATGGGCTACAAGACCATCGCCAAGCAGCTTGGTGGGAAGTTTACAATAGTTGGTGTGATTATTCGCAAATTGAAGAAACACAAAATAACGGTCAATCTCGGTCTATCTGGGGCTCCATGCAAGATCTCTCCTTGTGGAGTTTCAATGATGAGAACGGTGAGGAATCAACCCAGAACTACATGGGAGGATCTTGTCAATGATCTCAAGGCAGCTGGGACCATAGTCACCAAGAAAACAATGATTTTTAGATTTGGTCACATTTTCAGAAGACTCATAATAAAGTCATAAAATAAACAGTGTTTTGTGACAAAGAAGTATGTGTTCCAATGATTCCATCGCAGAAAAAAAAGAGTTGTAGTAATTATTGGAAACTCATACTGACATGACATACAGAGTATGTCCTTTACAAGTGTCTGTAAACTTTTGACCCCAACCGTAGATGCCAACCCATTCAGCATGAGGAAAGGAGCAGAGATTTACTCACAATGTGAATTGAAATTGATATCCGTCTTCTCTTTTTATTTTTCACCGCCGCCAACATTGATGAGGTTTTGAAAACACTCAGTCATGGGGATCTAAAGATATTTCCTGGCCCTGAGCATTTTTTCAGGAGAAAGAGGCTGTGGAATGTGATTAGGTGAATCTTGCTTGAGGTGAATACATTCGATCAACTAATGTGATAGTGATCCAACAGACTCTTCCCATTTTTTCACATGTTTTTTTTCTTTTCATCCCCACAACTGCAACAGTGTAAGAATTCTACAAAGCAAGAATGTAGTTGTATTCACAGCATTCAACTTAAAAATGTGAACCATGGGTCTTAAATACACAGCATTCAACTTACAAATGTGAACCATGATTTGTAAATACACAGCATTTAACTCACAAATGTGAACCATGATTCGTAAAAACACAGCATTTAACTCACAAATGTAACCATGATTCGTAAATACACAGCATTTAACTCACAAATGTAACCATGATTCGTAAATACACAGCATTTAACTCACAAATGTGAACCATGATTCATAAATGCAACCAGATTTGTCAATCAACACTTTGGTGTAATAGTTGTTGCGTGTCCTTTTGTGGGTCAAGTTTTCCAAGTGTGCTTGGATCGGTTTCAATTGTGCAAAGATTTTTGAAAGATCCGTAGCAAATGCGGAGCCATTGACAGTGCAACTTTCCTCTACTGCGCACACAAGCATACCTATCAGAGGACCAGACAGGTCCGACCAGGTACAAACGTTGTTCCTCTCTGTCACATGACTGTACATGATTACTGTCAGATACAGAGGGACAGGAGGGAACACACAGTAAAACAGGGAAACTACATACTTCATGGTAAGTACTAGACATTCACGGTTATGGAC
>JACXGK010013935.1:0-12228 GCA_016801125.1 Novumbra hubbsi
GATAATGACTTCCTGTGGGTGATACTGACAGACAGACAGGAGAGGAATTATACTAGTAGAGGTGTAGTAGAATCATGACAGATAATGACTTCCTGTGGGTGATACTGACAGACAGACAGGAGAGGAATTATACTAGTAGAGGTGTAGTAGAATCATGACAGATAATGACTTCCTGTGGGTGATACTGACAGACAGACAGAGAGGAATTATACTAGTAGAGGTGTAGTAGAATCATGACAGATAATGACTTCCTGTGGGTGATACTGACAGACAGACAGGAGAGGAATTATAGTAGTAGAGGTGTAGTAGAGCTGCTAAAGTATGTTGAGAACGTTCACTGCATTTTTCGGCAACAGGTCTTTGTAGGAATTACCTTATAGTCCCCAAGGGTTTCAGAACAAGACCAAACCCTACTGTTTCCCCTTGAGGGTCCCATCAATCAGGTGTTGATGTACAAGAAATACCGGCTCCACCTACTTGACTATGCTCCAGTTGGGTTCCACGCTAGAGATGGTGGGGTCCTCTGTGTAGACGTAACGCGTGTCACCGCTGGTGACCTCGGCTTTGTCGATGAAAAGCCTGATTGATGCCGGCCCTGAGCCAGAAAGAGAGGCCGGTGTAACACACACAATGTCCCTGTTGCTCCTCCTGTGTGGGTGGGATGGAGAGAGGATGTCAGGTAGTATCTCATAGAATTAATTCACTGTCTAGAATGACACTTAAGTCAATTTTATGCTGTCACATTGTCATGACGCCGTCTTAATTCAACGTGAATGACAGAGGCAAGGAGCCCACAGAGTGGATGTCTGGAGACATCACAGACCTACTATATATCACAGCCAGCTTCCCTGAGAACGGGTCAAGATGGCAGACCACTTACTTAACAAACAGACACTCCTCCTGAGCGATGAAGACGGTGACGGCGCTCCCAGCGTCCAGGTGACGGCCTGATATGGTCAGCCGGGTCCCCCCAGACATGGGGCCTTTCTCTGGACGCACGCGGTTGAAGCTGGGCGTCTGAAAGGGGAAGGGCACTGTTAACCTCCGGGATCAGCAGCACAGAACAAATATTTCACATTTTACAAACCGTTCCGTGTTAAATGTCGGGTGACTGCTGCAATGTACTGCGCCCTTATTATTAATATGAATGAAGTTTTCACCACACTGACAAGTAAGAATGCCCATGGTTGCATGTTTCAACTGTAGTTGCATGGACTTTCTCTTTCTTGTTTTTACAATAGAGTTACTTTATTTAACGCTGTTTAGGAACAGATACACAAGCAATTTTCTTTCACGCACAGCATCTGCCGTCATTTTTATGCAGCCAATAAAACGTTCCACTTTGATTGTTCATTTGTTACTTTAATTAGCTACACACGTAATTGCTCCACGCACATGTATCCCTTTGGCTGGGAGCTTCATTTGGCTTCTACCGGAATTAAACTGCAGGACAGCTATTGATTGCTTGTTTCAGGGCAGCAGTCAGGACCATCCATTTTTTTGTGAGCCGCCGAGGAGATAACAGAGCAAAGAGACGCTCCTGTTACAGTGCTGCTTAATGCATCGTGGGGAGAACTGGGTAATTACTGTACATCACATCTTTCTTTCTCAGCGCTTATCTAGTTGAACAAGCTAGTTCCCGGTTCAGAACCAGGACACGGGGCCGGTATCTCCCCTTCGGCCTTCCCGGGTAACGAACGGCCGGGCCTTTATTTCACGGGTTGTGGGCGGGGGGTGGGGTCGTGTGGGGTCCTACACACCACGAAGGAGTAGGCCTGGGAGGATTGGGTGCGGTACTCCGCACTGCACACCCCGATACACAGCTCCACCGGGCCG
Source organism: Novumbra hubbsi (assembly GCA_016801125.1). Lineage (NCBI taxonomy): Eukaryota > Metazoa > Chordata > Actinopteri > Esociformes > Umbridae > Novumbra > Novumbra hubbsi. The sequence continues at coordinate 1,837 of JACXGK010013935.1, forward strand.
CCGGGAGAGTGGGGCAGCAGCGCCTCCGCCATGTCGCATACGATCCTGAGGGACAGAACGCACACTCAGCTGTCAGTCAAAGGCCCGGCGCGCTTCTCCGCCCGACACCCAAACCGGAAAAGGTTTAACTTGGGAAAGAAAGAGGCCGGTCGTCCGACTGGACGCCGTCCGAGGCCACGCGGGCTCACCTCTCAGCGCTGACGTACTCCGAGGGCACAGGGTTACAGCGAACCCCGGCCACCTGAACGTGGGCGATCTCCCGCACCTGCAGTCCCAGGTTCTCCCCCTCGATGGTCACCCGCGTGCCCCCCTCTTTGGGCCCCGTCATCGGGCGGATCTGTCCACGGAGACAGGGTCACACGGAGACAGGGTCACACGGAGACAGGGTCACACGGAGACAGGGTCAGGGGTCACAGACCCCCAGTCGGCTCACATCACACCGCGGCTGACATACCTTGGTGATCCGGGGGTGGCTGCAGCGGACGCTGTGTCTGCCCTGGTGCATCCAGTTCTGCTCCGGACTGGGGCAGTGCTGCTTCAGGAGACACTTCCTGTTGTCCAAGCACCATCCACAGTCGAACGCCGCGCTGGCCTTCAGACACTGGCCACAGCTGTCCCTCTGGGCCTCACACTTATAGAGCAGGGCTGGACGGACACGGACACAGACGGACAGGGAGGGTTATCACCGCTGTCCCAGGTCCTGCTGACCTCACTACACCCTGGGCTCAGCCCGTTGCCTGGCGCCAACGCAGCACCCGCGGCAACACAGGGGTGGAGGTGTGAAGGTGGCACACCGAGTTCACTAGGAGAACACCATCAAAACCTACACCACTAGCTCTCCGCTCTCTGCTTGTCTGGACACAGGCCACATGGCAATGTGGAAAGATGCTATCTGCAGTGTGATTGTGGAGAGCGTCTTGATTAAACCAGAGAGATAAAGCCCCTCTGAATTATGTACTGAAAGACCCGATTGTGTTCCCTGACTACAAGCTGTGTTCATATAAAACACAGGAATGTATCTATTACTCACCTGAAAACATTTCCGTGGTTGAATCATAGCAGGATATTATGTTTTCAGTGCAACGTCGTACTTTAGTTTCAATAGCCTTAGACACCATTACTGTACATGGTCTTAATACACCACTAGAGGGCTAAGAAAGGGATGACCTCATATGTGTCCAGCCCAAAAGGCCCGAACAACACCGGTCTGCATTTCCGTTGGGGTCCGATTGATATGGTCAATTTGCCATTATCTCAGGATGGCTGCAAAACTATTATGAAAAGAGTTGATCCTAAATAAAACCTCACACCTTTCATGCTGGCAGGCTTATCAATGAAGAAGTCTCCATCCCAGACGATGGAAAAGTCGACTGGCAGGTCTCCAGTCTCGTCCCCATCGTACCAATACTGCGGAAGGAAAGGCATGAAAGGGTTAGTCGGTCCTCATCCGGTGACATCATGTCTTCATAGGGTCCTGTTAATAAAAACAGCATCACACGCTGTGTTTTATGACTTGAATCATCAGTAAAAAGCCCGTTCAGCATGGTGGGTTGGCACCGTACAGTGGAAATGATTACACTACACTATGCAATCTGTGTAACTACCCGTTAGCCATTAACCTAGTAGCTACTATGTTCCATAGCATAAGAGGGAGGTACGAGGGAAACAAAAGGGAGATTCAGTATGTTATGCATATATTTTGTCAGACTTGTGTCCTGACTGTGAGTCCAGGCCAAACCCACACATTGCCAGTTGGTTTATATCAGGTTTGTTGTCAGAACAGTTGTTACAATAAATCCGTCTTTGCATTGGTAAATTAATCCTATGATACGCAAATAAAAATAAAAGAAGTGTTTCTAAACCAATCCAATCTGTTAGTGTGAGGTGGCTGTTCCAGTTGATATGATTTAGGTAGTGTCAGTAATAAGTGTTATCCATCCTGGCAGTCATTCTCAATGCAGGTTGCCACGGGTGACTAAAAGTTCAGATTGTTGGATTTTCTTACTTTGGCTGAATTCCAATAGGAATTACACATCATTTTACGAGCCAGCATTGAGTTTGTTTCAATGGGATTTTGTGTTTCCGCAACAACATAGAAGGCTTATTGATTTAACATAAATATTACTGACAACCAGCTCAAAATGTGATCACCAAAATCCAACTATTTTTTAGGCATAAAAAGCCTGACATCCCAACCAGGATCTAGCTACATATCTTCTACAATCCACTGCCCACTACGAACCCATTACCAAAACCAGAATTCAATCAAATGTGACAAACACCCAATAAAGACTCTGCCAAATTCTAGAAAATATATATTTGATTACAACGTCCAGACAGGTCCCACTTAAAGAATCCAATGCTCAGTTCGAACTGTATTCACTAATCATTAAAAACCTGAAAGAAAATCTATACTTCAAAACCGCCTAAAATAAAGTGTTTCTCATACCTACTATATCAAAGCCCTCATCTACATATGGATTAACATGGAGAAGAGCCTCTTACGCCAGCTGGTCTTGGAAATTAGTCTCACGAACACAAACCAACTCCACAGAGCCTTGACAATGTCCACTCAGAGATCATAGCCTAGCTATCAGGAGTGGTTGGTACGTAGCTTGTCATCTTGCTCTTCAGAGGAAATGGAGTTCCACTTAAATGCTATGTAATCTCTTTCCAAATGTACGACCTGATTATAGACACATATTTCCCACGGTTCACACTGGGCCACCACAAAAGTGAAATGAAATCAAATGATGAACTCAGGGTCTTTTAGGCAAAATACTGCAATGTACAATTTCAGCAGCAATATTTGTGACCTGTTGCCATGAGAACGAAGGACCAGCAGTGGAGCACAAACAGCACTGAAAACACAGTTTTGTTTTACCTATTTCCACTGATACTTGAACTATTTGCACATTGTACACCGTACATAGATAAGAGAGAACAGTATAACCAGTATGTATCCTTCTGAATCTTTCCCGCAGCTGCTGTATATGTCTGTCAGGTAAATGAGGTAGTTGGAGGTTTTACTGCCAGTATTTTAATTAGCAGCAACACTTAGTGCACTTAGCCAGTAGGAACACTGAGAGAATATCGCTGATCAGCCACATCGATCCACGGCCAGAACACTTATGGGGGTTCAAAAGGAGGGGGGGGCAGGGTGACAGCAAAGGAGGGCCCAGAATTCACAGCTAAAAGGAAACTTATTCCAGACCACTAAGTCAACTGTCAGTGGATTCAGGGAGTGCATCTACAGTTTGATAGGTCAGTTACAGTTCGATGTGTCAGGTACAGTTTGACAGGTCAGCTACAGTCTGATTGGTCAGCTACATTTTGATAGGTCGGCTACTGTTTAAAAGGGTAACTACAGTTAAGCCATCTACAGATGCTATGCTACTGTACAGGCACCTAAGATGGAAATACAAGTAGCGCTTGAAGGTTCCTGTTTTACAGTGAAATCATGATGGAAGTATCATGTGTGACACAATGTTTATTCATCCATAGCATAACCCAAATAAATCAGAGCTGAGTAAACAACCAGCACCTCCGAATTCCTCAGTAGACCAAGGCCATATTAACAGAAAAATCGTCAGTGGTGTGGACATGTGTGTGTGTGTGTGTATTTGTGCGTGTGTTGGTATGTGTGAAGGATTGAACCTTACTGCAGCTGTTCTGGTAAATATCTAGAAACAAGTCAGGCAGGGAATGCAAAAGTGTGGGTGCTGAAAGGCTGAACTAAAGCCCACTGAACCTGTTGACACGTGTCTCCAAGGGTTCTTGCATCTATATAAGGTCCAGTTGGTGCTGGGGGCACCGGTCCATAACTGAGGTAAATGAATGGATCAGCAGCTCCCTGGACAAGGTCACTGAGTTAACTTCCCCCACTCATATTTCTTTACAGCGTCACACAACAAAAACAAAACTCAGACCATATTCACACATATCAATCAAACCGCTACATTTAATCCTGGTGGTCTTATGTTTTCAGAGTAATGTGTCAATAACCAATAGGGAAAACAAATCTGTCCGTTGAGTTAATGGCAGCGTTCAAAGCACTCGTGGGTTCAGAAACATCCGTCTGGGTTGTTGTCCTGCACTCTACCAAGGCCCTGATAATGGATGCCACAGGAGGCCCTGATAATGGATGCCACAGGAGGCCCTGATAATGGATGCCTCAGGAGAGATATAGAATGTATTTCTGGAGGTAATATCATGTATTTTGTAGCCTTCTCCTTCCTATTTTCAAGTGGATGGCTGCTTTGAGGAGAAGGTTTGAGGAGCAGCTTTGAAGAGCAGCTTTGTGGAGATTAGTGGTTATGTGTTAATGGCGGGATGCTTTTGTATATAAGCATACAATACAGCTTATCTCTGCCAGTCATGAATTGATTTTCTTCAGGCCTTGGTTCCATTGGATCTGAGACTAGCAGGTGGAGACAAACTGGCCTGGTTCTGTCAGACATCTCTCTGGGCTGACGGTGAGGCAGTGAGGTAATCTCACCTTTAAACAAAAAAACAATCCATCATGGGCTTCAGACATGCCTGCGGAATATTTTCTGGCACTACCCTTTAAGACAGAGACTAATCTTTTTGGTTTAAATTGATTGAAATTGACAGTTGTTTAACAATTAAAAACTATAGTTTTTGATCACTGGATATTAGAAACAAATGTTACTAGCATACAGACATGCAAAAAAGATTAGAACACCCAATTAAATATTTAGTTCTTATTTAAGAAATAAAGACATATCAATATTTGATCTTCTTTCAAACAATATCTATATATAAAGGTGATGTAATTGAACCAAAACAATTACATTTTAACCATATCATTTATTTAACAAAAGATTTATAAAGATTCCATATCCTACTGAAGAAAAAGTTATGACACCCTAATAGCTAGTATTGCCCCCTTTGGCTGAAATAACCTTAATAAGACGTTTCCTAAAACTGATGTCTCTGACATCGACTGGGAGAAAGGTTTCCCCACTCCTCCATTCTGAATTCAGTTGTGTGATGTTTGTGGGGTTTCTTGCAAGCACAGCTTGTTTCATATCACCCCACAGTATCTCAATGGGATTAAGATCCGGGTTTTGACTTGGCCATTCCAGACCTCTCTATCATTCTTTCTTTTGAGTCTGTCCTTGGTGAATTTACTGGAATGTTTTGGGTCATTGTCATGTTGCATAGTCCACATCCGCATCAGATTACATTTTCGGACAGATGGTCTTTTTCCTCTGATACAATGACAAATTAATATTGGATTCTACGATAGTGAGCTGGCCATGCCCTGCTGCAGCAAAGCAGCCCCAAACCATCACATTTACACCCCCATGCTTCACAGTTGGTATGGTGTTCTTGTGCTTAAATGCTGTCTTTGGTTTGCGCCTCACGTCTTCTGTTACTGTGTCTAAGCAATTCTACTTTGGATTCATCTGTGCAAAGCACATCGTTCCAAAAGTCAGCGTCTTTGTCTAGGTTTTCTCTGGCAAACTTTAGTCATGCCCTGATGTTTTTTATTGACAGCTAAGGTTTCCTCCTTGCACACCTCTCATGCAAATCAAACTTGTGCAGTCTTTTTCTTATGATGGATGCATGTGCTTTGACATCAACTGTGGCAATAGCTACCTGTAGGTCCTGAGATTACATTTTAGCATTGTTGGAGACTTCTTTAAGCATCTTGCGGTCTGCTCTTGGGCTGAACTTGGCCTGACATGAGCAAGTTGGCAGTTGTTTTAAATGTTCTCCACTTGTACATTATTTTCTGGACAGTGGAATGGCTGAGGAATGGCTCAAAAAGAAAGAAATGGAGAGTTCTGGATTTGGCCAAGTCAATTTACATGACTGTAAGAGATACACATTTTAAATCCAAGTATATTTTCGTTTAGGCATTAATATGTTTTTAAAATATTATACATTCGAAGAATAAAAACTCAAATTGTAGTCAACTGGTTTAACCATCAAACACAATCAAACATAGAAATGCTGTAGTTAAAGATGGGATTCTTAACTTAAAAATGAAAACAGATGACAGATGGGTCGGGTGAAAAATTTAAGGAGGACTCAAACTTTAAGATGATGATTTCTGTTCACCAAACTTAATAAAATTATTCTGCACTCAAGTAACAAATGTGTACTGCTTCATGGTAACTGATAAAAGATACACACTGGCTTGGTTAAAGAAGGGAAACTGGAATGGACGGTTTAGACGTCACTCTATAAATTATAATATAGGACTTGCCAGGGTTGAATTTGTATCCTCAGATTTTAGGTGACTGAAATGACCCAAGAAAACCAAAGCATACTTTTCATGTGATAATACCAAAGCATTCTCTGTAGATGACTTTGGGAATCTAAAAATAAGTGTTTAGAGCAGGGGTAACTAATGCACTGATTTATCCAATAGAGGAATGCAGCTGGGGCTCTTTCCCCTTTCTCATTGCTGGCGCGTAGACCAAAACAAACAGGATGAAATACAAATGTGATGAAACAGACTCATAACTCATGCTATTGATTGAGCACCTCATTTAGTGGACGATTTATTCCACCACAGCCCACCTGCTACAAAGCCCCACATGCAATATTTTGGACCTCCGAGACTGACAGGGATGTAAATTTGGGGGAGTACCATAGATTCAACGGTAACTACTTGATTTAGAGGAGACGGCGTAAAACAAAGCAACCTAATAAATATTTACTATATATAGTGTACGGTACATCATATCCAGTACCAGTGTTGTAAGACTCAAGCCCAAGACTGAAATGAGACATGAGCCCTGACTTTCATGACTTGTGACTTGACTTAGACATAACCCCTGGTGCCTCTGACTTAAATACGGACTAGCCTTCTCAACCATTGGTGACTGAAACATGTATATGCAATGGTATTATAGTTTAAACATGATGAGATGCAGTTCCAGTGTGAAGTTCCTGCTACACCTGCCACTCAAATGCGGGAAGTGTTGCCTGACAGGTCCACTCCAGCCCCACTGTAACACATTACTATGAGGGCTCTCATAGACTCTAATTAACTACCTTTAGCCTGATTAAATGGAAGATGTTTTTTTTAAGAAATGTTGTAGACTGTAAATGTTTTCCTCCCCTTATTTGAAAGCAGGGTGTGATCCAGGGGTCAAAGCCACATAATGTGCACAAGTAATCCTGTAGCGTGGGTTCAGATTCAGCCCATTGCTCTTTCAACAAAAACAATGTATTTCCTTTTGCCTGCCAACATATCTATATAAACAAATACAAATATTTTCTTTGGGAAAATACAAATAAGTATATTTTCCTCAGGAAACCAAATTCTAGATTTGAGCTCTGACCAATAGGTAGATATTATTCCTCTTTATGACTGCAACGTTTTGTCTGGGGATGCATTCTACATTCTAGAAGCATATTGCACAGACATTTTAAAACGAGATTAAAGCCTGATGGTTGGGTGGCATGATCCCTGGTACTTCTAGCACTCCCAGTAGCCTACATGGACACATTATGTAGCATCAAATAAAAGGAAAAGGGGTAGCTTGCCTTCGAGACAAAATTTGGTTTTCACACTGACTGGGTAAATAACATAAAGTTTCTGACTGGGTAAATAACATAAAGTTTTCTGACTGGGTAAATAACATAATGTTTTCTGACTGGGTAAATAACAATGTTTTCTGACTGGGTAAATAACATAATGTTTTCTGACTGGGTAAATAACATGTTTTCTGACTCGGTAAATAACATTCTGTTCTCTGACTGGGTAAATAACACAATGTTTTCTGACTGGGTAAATAACATTATGTTTTCTGACTGGGTAAATAAAATTATGTTTTCTGACTGGGTAAAAAACATAGTTTTCTGACTGGGTAAATAACATTATGTTCTCTGACTGGGTAAATAACATTATGTTTTCTGACTGGTTAAATTTTTTCTTCTTTGAATGAACACAGTGACTATGATTTGAAGTAGTATTTATAGAACTGGGATTTAGTCGAGTCACTCAACCTTGAGTTGGTCCCCTGTGCTTGCGTCGAGTCCAGTGATCAAATCTGTGATCGAGTGTCTACGGCTAAAGTCTGAGTCCCTATGACCGCGTTTATACCGGGAACCATCGACATGAATTCATCTAGCATACCAAAACATATGGTCTCTGACAAAGATCGGATGTGAAACATTAGGATTTGATGACATGCCTACAAAATAAAATGATAATCTTAGTGCATGAAAGCACATTGGCCATGCGGTGACATCACTAACATGTAGACCGGTTCATGCTAAATCTTTTCTTTAATGAGGCCTTTGGTGTCGAGAGCAGGCCGGGGCATTTCCATACCGGGCTGTATGTTCCACTTAAAAGCACCAACAATGTTGATAGCCTGATTGGCCACTTGATGAGAATAATAGAATAATAAGGGCATGCTGGTTTGCCAAGCCTGAAAAAGAACATGTAAGTGTTTTTATTCCGAATGCTTAGCTTCCATAGTTCGGACATAATGGTGTTCTTTGTGAGAGCGGTTTCCATTTAGAGGGTATTTCAGAACTTGGTCATTGTGCAGAAGGCCTTTACTGTAGGTTTCCTGGGTAACACCGCCAAATGCCTGTCGCTAAGGGGTCAGCAGCGCTTAGCAACAGTTACGTCCATGGATACATTTTGGAAGAGTTTCATCTTGATATGAAAGATGGAAAGTCCTGTGTATTCCAATCCAGCCTGTCAACGTCGTGCCATGTGTAATCTACAACGAAAGCCCCGCTGTCATACAGAAATGCCTAAAAAAGACACTTTTCTCATACTATAGGAAATACTTAACAACAGCAAAGACAATAAGTTCTCATTTATTTAAAAGCACATGTGTGTGTATCATTCTGATTCATTCCGGCTAAGGCTGCATATTGCTGATGTCCGCAGTAGAAATCAAGTGGGAAGAAAAATACAGAAAAAAAAAACACCGACAAGTGTTTGAGCTGAATCACAGTCCACCCATACCTTTTGGAATAACACCAAATCCCATTTCTAATAGATAACATTTCGTTACAGAGTGTCATTTCTGGACTGATGCGGCTCATCCCGAAAGATCATACAGTTGTCTAATCTGTATGTATATGTAGCGTACATAATGGTAGTTTATTTCTCCTTTTATGCAGGTGTGAGGTGGGTCATTCAGGATGCAACTGCTTCACTGGAAATGAAACAATACGTATCCAACAACACAAGGAATAAAGCAGTAGAATGCCTGAGCTGGTCTGTTTACCTGGAGAATAAATTGAAACATGCCAAGATAGAGGCAGAGACAGGGAACAGTTGGAGCATGGAACAGAATTCAGGCTATATTTGAGCAAAGGCAAAAGCACAACATTTTGTTGTATTTTCGCAGGATTTTCTGTCATGCTGTATGTGCTTCTGGTCTGTCTACCGTTCTGTCTGTGGGCAAACAGACATTTCCCCAGTGCATGTTTCTCTGGTGAAAGACAGTTCCACGAGGAGTGGAATTTAATTACCAGGAACAATCTACCTATAAACGTAGATAAAGGGGCAGGAACAGAAGAGCCAGCAGTCCCTGATTGGAGGAGAAGATTGCCACTAGGATAAGAGAGCTGATAAGGGGCAGTGATGAGATAATATGAGTGGTCCTGTGTTTAGATCCCATAGGATCATAGGAGTTATATCTCAGTTAGTTTCACTCGGAGAATATACATAATGAAGCAAAGCCAAGGCTACAGAAGGAGTTTCACCATTACTGTACCTACAGTAACACATTATTAAAGGTTGATAGTTGTTGGCCCTAAACAATGCAGTGAATTAAATAAAGTAACTAGCATGAAAATATATTCAAAAGTCTACATGAATACAATTAAGAAATGTTTATCGGGTTTAACCTAACTAACCCCACCTCAGAACAGGGGCTCGTGAGGGAAGAAAGTGCTGACTGATCCCTGATGGTTCTTAGTAAGGCGGAGAGTAAACAGGAGATGAAATTGATTGATTCAGCATTGCCCATCTTGAGGACACTCACAATTGCATTAGCATAGACCTCATGGCCTCCAAGTCACCTGGCTGCAGCAGTGCGGGAACGACGGCCATGTTGATTGATGGCCATTGTCTTTGTGCTGAGTTGAGTGTGGAGGGGGGTGAAGGAGAGGGGAGTGTGGGGGAGGGTACGGACAGCACACACCCCGGGGGGAGTGTAATCTGCAGCATGTCTTTACTATGGCTAGATTACTATTCAGGAGAAATCCATCAGATAAGGGCCGAGACAGGCACAGAGGAATGATGTGGCCCAAGGCCGCTGTGTCACAGGTAATCAGACTACCAATTAATCTGGAGATCCCATCCAAACAGGGAGGGAGGAAGGTTCAGAGGGGGGAGGGGGGTAGGTACCAGTCAGAATCGGGGGGGGGGGGGGGGCAATA
>JACXGK010013936.1:0-12082 GCA_016801125.1 Novumbra hubbsi
ATCTCTCTCGTTATGCTCCTCTATCTCTTTCTCGTTGTGCTCCTCTATCTCTCTCATTATGCTCCTCTATCGCTCTCATTATGCTCCTCCATATCTCTTTCTCATAATGCTCCTCTATCTCTCTCATAATGCTCCTCTATCTCTCCCATTATGCGCCTCTATCTCTCTCATTATGCTCCTCTATCTCTCTCAGCCTTCCTGTGTCCTGTTGTCCTGGAGAGGGATTTGAATAAGCGAGTCCATAGGAATTACTGTGTGGATTTTTCAATAGAGGTGAACTCTTCAAGAGTAAATTACTTTGAGTGCCAGTATTTGGTGTTGGAAGAACAAATCTGTGCGTTGCCTTTGAGCAAGTTAAATATCAGGGCCACACAGACACACACAAACCCACATCACTGAAATAGACCAATAAACATTGCGGTATTTACATCTGGCTGGTGCTAATAAGGAGAAAACAGTGAATGTGTTGGATCAGAGGGGGCTGACGTTCTTATATCCAGTCCAACTGCTGTCGAAACACAAACGCACACAGACAGCTCAAGCGTAGCCGTGTTTGTTTTTAAAGAGTAACCAGTTCCAGTTGTGGGGGATCCAGTAATATTCAGCCACCGGCTGACACACACACACACACACACACACGGTTCTAATTAGACACCACAGCTACGCGCTCCTGTCCCACCCACAATCCATCTCCCCGTTCCCCCCGTTCTCCCCCGTCCCTGCACCACCACCTCACCTCACTACATAATTGTTCTCCGGAGAACCGGGGGAAAACAATGCTATTCCCATAGGTTAGGTCTGTTTACTTCAGTCGTTCTTTTAGATCCATCACCCGGAAGATGTCCTATTCCCTGAAGCCGGCCCAGTCGGTTTATGCAGCTGCCTTGTTTAAGCCTCTGTGAGCCACACACAAGTACGTGTCTTCCCCTGAGTCAGAAACTCTCCGCTCATAAAACACACTTCGTATTGGAGCCGTTCCTATAGCCAGAAATGTGTATCCGGTCACGCATTTTCAATACATTTAATGACGGGGAACCGATAAGTACATCACGCCTCCCACATCCGGCCAGGGGGGATCAGAGGATTGGGGGACAGAGAGGGCAGGGGGGACAGAAAAGGTGTGGATTGATGACGCCTATTTGTCTCCATCTCCGACCTGGATTAGATATATTAATGAGGCCCGGTACGGACCAGACCCCACCTCCTCTCGACACACAGCCCTCTCGGTGTGTTTGTGTGGGCATGTGGGCAGCGCCATTCCCAGCTTGGTAATCACAGCATCCCTCATGCCCATCTCCTTCTATTATTCTGTGAATAGCTCACAGCCACATGTGACGTCTCCGTGGTACAAAGACATCCGGTATTTATGTGATGTGTGGGCGTGTGTTTAGAGGCATTCGTGTGTGTGTGTGTGTGCGTGTGTGTATGTGTGTATACCGTTTGTGGGGGGGTGGTCAGGACGTAAGTCTGAGTCAGAAGGCCAGCTGGATGATAAGGGTTGGATGATTCATTAGCAATTAAGACGCCTTTCAGACAAAAACAGACACTTTGAATATGTGTGTGTGTATACGTGTGTTTGTGTGAGTGTGTGTGCGAGAGCTCACGTGCGCGTCTGTGTGTGCATTCCCAATATGTTATTATTAATCCTTTGAAAGGAATCCTTTCTGTGATGATCTGACCATGTGGAGAAGGAAGATAAAGGAGAACACCTGACCAGCCCCACCCCATGCACCTCCTGTTCCAAAAGTTATTCTCCGGAAGAAGGACATGCTGACAGTACAGGTTAGTGGCAATGTATGTATAACGCCACCTGAACAGGTTCTTTTCCTGTAGGGTGACCCACATCACTAGCCATCTGTCCCAGGGAGATTAATACTCCATGGTTAACACCAGAAAACCAAGAACCTAAAACAGCTAATACAACAAATAAATGTCTATAGTCTCAACTGCAGGGCCTTTCTGAATAAGTACATTATTAAGATTATTCAGAATTTTGCATCAGTCACAGAAATCACATACCCTATTTAGGTATGATTTGACTCATTCCAGGTCATCAAATCATCGTCTTTGTGTTTATTTATGATGTAGTTGGGCTTGAGTTGCTTATGGAGCCCTGTTCTGAACAGATGTGAGTCTATATCTTTCCCTGTATCTTTCTTGGTGATGTCGGAGGTCGGCTGACACGGTGAGATGATATAATGAATCACATATGCAAACCGGCTGCATGACTGAGACATGAAACTAGAGCATGAATTATACATGCTATCAGAAAAGGTGTGTGTGTGCCTGCATGATTGTATAGTTGGCCTGTGGTAAAGGGATTATGGTGCTGTCTTTTATCGTAAACATTTTCATTTTGTCAGTGAAGCCAGTCAGAACCCTGCCAGTTGTGAGTTTGAGGTGGAACCAGAACCAGACCTAATGTAGCTGCCACAGAGGACAAGGCCTGTTAGAATATCGCTTCACACCAGGTTCTGTGTCACTGTTTCTCAGCAAGGCGTGAAAGAGTATAACCAATTTGCTCGTGTCAGCACTGCTGCTGTACACATTAAGCAAACACGAGACATGCTAATAGCATTTCATCCAACTGGGCTAGGAGGGATCCATACTCCCACTGAAGCAAGAAAGAAGCAGTTCTCCCAGCTGCTCCGTAAGACCAACTCCTAGAGGTGACCTTTATCTGGAAGCCTGTGGAGGGTGCGGAGGAGTGGGTGACTGTGGCGTCCTGTAGCTCCCGTGGGATTGATGCCACAAGCAGGGAAGCCAGACAATAAAGAGTATCAGCAGGCTAGAGATGACAAGTGACGGGATTAGGATCTGCTCCACTTCTTGTCCGACAGAAGGTTGCCCTCTGTGGATGCTGCCTTCACTGCTTTGACGAGCTTTCATGAGGGACCTCATGGAGTGGATGAGATGAGAAATACGGTTTCTGAATCTAATTGTATGTTTAATTGTTACTGAGGTTGATTTCTTCTAGAATGACAGGAGGGGTTTGTTCATTTAAAGGTCATGCTCATTGGATTATTTTGAATGAGGCAGGCACAAAGCCAGGTACAGTAGAATCCAGAGAGCAGAGAGGAGGACCTGAAGGTCCATTGTTTTGAAAGGCGAGGAGACGTTCAGGAGAACCAGTCTGTTTAATCGGTTGCATGACTGGCTGTCGGGGTGTAGCTAAATGAGTGTGTCTCAGCTTCTAAAGGATGCAGTCGATTAATCAAATGAATAAACACTGTACAGACAAGAATGTGAAGGTGCGAAAGAATGATTGCCTATTTTAAAAAGGTTTGAAAAAGTTGTCTGCAGAGAGGGATGAGGTAGGGAGGGAGGATGAGGGAGGGATGAGGGAGGTAGGAAGGGAGGATGAGGGAGGGAAGGATGAGGGAAAGAGGGAGGGAGAATGCTGGAGGTAGAGAGGGAGGGAGGGAGGGAGGGAAGGATGAGGGAAAGAGGGAGGGAAAATGCTGGAGGTAGAGAGGGAAGGAGAATGCTGGAGGTAGAGAGGGAGAGAGGGAGGGAGGGAGGTTTAAGGTGGGATGGGAAAGATAATTTTCCTCTGTTTAGAGGCAGAAGTTTGAAAGGACAGTGATGGATGAAGGAAGGTAGAGAGGAAGTGGTGCCAAGAGCAAATGTAATGTAACTTATAAAATACTCAAGTTAAAGTGTAGACTAGCAGTAAAATGTTTACTTACCCAGTTTGAAAAGTATGAGAAAATAGAAAATAAAAATAAGTAACAACAATATCTTGGATGTTTACAAGGAGTGTCAGTACAGAGCCATGTACGAGGTCTTGTCGGTTCAAGACATGTAGGACATTTTTAGGGCCTACCTCTGACGCCACCTAGTGTAGAGGTCAGGGATTGCAGAAGCTTGGCTATAGTGATGAACAGTGATAAATTCATCGATAATAAGCGCTGGGCAGCTCAATGGTTCAGCTGTAGATTAGTTTGAGATTCTGAAGAGCCCATGCCAAATCTTTCCGGCCTTATTCCCGCAGCTGTCTGTGTGTGTGGACCACGTTCTCTTCTCAATGATGGGGATGCAGACGGATGTGAAGCTTTTGAGCCACTCCACTCCAGCCCTGTGGATGTGGAGGGGGGCGTGCTCCAACATCAGGTAGCCCACGGTTAGCTCTTTTGTCTTGCTGATGTTGATGTCATGGCGCCACACCCCCAGGTACCTTGACTCCTCCCCGTAGGCTGTCCTACTACCGTTGTGTCTGCAGTACTTAGTCACCCATCAATCAAATGTGTTTATGAAGCCTTTGAAACCCCAAGGAGCAAGAAACTACAGTGTTGAAACACAGTGGCCAGAGCTCAACTTAAACACTTAGCTGTAGTGGATGAATAGCATCCTCACGTAGATAACGCTGTTGTTCATTTGGGAGAGGGAGTCTATTAAAGTACGTACTGTTAAAAAAAAATGTGCATCAATGAGAACACTAAAGAACTGTTTTTGTAAAAAACAAAAAAAATTGTTGGTGTCACTGCACCTGGTTAAAACAATTACTGGCAAGCAAAAAGCCCCTTGGAAAAACACGATGTCTGCAAAACTCAAAATGGCAAGAGAAACTTCATTTCTAACACAGATCCGCTAGGAAATATTTATTTTTAACATCCTTAACCTGAACTTTAACAATTCACCAACTGTTGATAGGTTCATAACTTCACAACAATGAAAACACCTAGAAGGAATTTGGTGGGCATGACACAGTTTTTTGTAACTGAAGACACAACACTTAATGAAAATTGGATACGATTTTTAAAGTACATTTTATGCAATTCAAAAAAACTTTTTTGAATTGGTTAAAAAAATTTAATCGGCAATTATACACATTTTTTAACAGTGCTGGGAGAACTTTGCAGTTTGACAGCAAATGTTCTACAATTTTACCCATGTTGCCATGGGGTGGAATTCCATTATCATTGTCCTTTTGCCTAAAACAAATAGCGTTATTTATAACCCGCACTGTGTAAAAACCGCATCAGTCATCTTATAGCTTTGTACGTATACAAACCAAGTATTAAACTGACCCATAGAAAAAACGAATTTCCCTGAAGAATAATGACATGTATACATAATGTATACTGCCAATGTAGGCTATAACTGATAAATACAATCTTTGAGCGTTTCTCATGCGCGAGAGGGTACTGTGGGTTCTTGCTGGAGGTTTCCAGTGTGAGTTTTCAATGTCAAAGCGTTTCTCGAGATTAACTCTCCTGCCATTGTAAATCCTAATTTCTCCAGTTCATGAGCATAGGTCTGCCTACTCATTGGTCAAATGATCCATGCACAACTGCAAATTCTCCTGGCAAGTTCGTTTTTATATGTCCAAAGGTTTCCTTAGAATGTGACGTATTCCTTTCTTTGTGTGTTTTTATTTCTTAAACAGTTTTACAAATGTAAGCTTGTGTATTAGCCGCACAGATGTGATGATAATGTGAGTATAAGACGCAGGTTATGTAAATTCGTAATGAAATAGCATTATTTACATTTACAAAAATATTTGTATATAAATAATACTAAATCTTTGTTGGTAGAAGTAGCTAGCTAATGTTATACACCGTTAGCACATTAGTGGCTATCTTGCTTTAGATTACATTAGCTTAATACATTTATACAGGAAGAAAATTAATATTCAACATTAGCCTACTACTGTCAGAGACAGTGTTAATACATTTATTTCTGCTTACTGTCACCTGTTATAAAATAACAACAATTCCTTGCTAGCTAATTTACTCGGTCAATGTCAAAACATTGTTTGTTGAAAGGGTCTGTCCTGTAAGAACTCCCTGGGTTTACCTTGGTCCTGTGGTTATTGGGTCTGGAGGTGTCATTGTAATTTGGTCATTTTGAAAGGCTCATTAGTGCTCGCTTGCTTCGGCAAGCAACACTACCTTCATCTCACATATATTATTTCTTGCTTGCTTCAGCAAGCAACACTACTATTATTTCACTACAGTGCATCATAACAGAATGTGGGAAAAGTGAAGTTCTGGGAATACTTTCAAGACGCACTGTATGCCCTGGTATTCTGCCATCTGTCCCCTGCAGCCAATGTTGAACTGTTTAAAACTCACCACTGGCCGGCGAGATCACACAGCGGTCTGGAACAGCATGTTCTCACACATTGTTCTGTGACACCTGGCTGAAAGGCAAAATAAAAGGTATTTAGACTGGTGGCCTGGTATTGCTTGGCAGCTTGTGTTCCTTTGGAATCTATAAAAGTTTGCAAGTCCTGCCACATCCAACCAGCATTGGGTCCTTTCACATTTGACCAGCATCAAGCCCTGTCACGTCCGACCTTCAGTAAGTCCAGTCACATCCCACCTGCATGAAGCCCTGTCACACATCCCACCTGCATGAAGCCCTGTCACACATCCCACCTGCATGAAGCCCTGTCACACATCCCACCTTCATCAAGTCCAGTCACATCCCACCTGCATGAAGCCCTGTCACACATCCCACCTGCATGAAGCCCTGTCACACATCCCACCTGCATGAAGCCCTGTCACACATCCCACCTGCATGAAGCCCTGTCACACATCCCACCTGCATCAAGCCCTGTCACATCCAACCAGAATCAAGCCTGGTCACATCCAACTTGCATCAATTGGCATAGTATGATTCCAACCCATTTGCTTAACTGTCTCTCATCCTGTTCTGTGAGCATGCAGTAAATGTATTCACCACGTAGAGGCAGGATTAAGTCAAGTAAGTAAGGAAAGAGGATGTGAGATTTAAAAGAGCAGTCTAGTGTCGAGGTGGTTGCATCAGTTGAGAGGAGATAGAAAGATTGGGCAGAAGAGAGATATTACAGAAGAGAAGAAGTGGGAATGATAGAGAACACTGCAATACTTTATAATATAATTTAATTATTTAAAAAAATTCCTTCTTTTGCCCTCTCCTTTGACTGGCTCGAAGGTAGGAAGTATGCTTGAAGGAAATTAATTTAAGTCAGTGGCAATTATCTTAATGGGCCCTAGAGTTACACGCCAATCAGATGTGAATGCATGTTTAGTGCAAATGTATGTATGTGACGTGCACAGAACACATTAGGGGTGTAATTACATGTTATTATATACAGTGTTTTAATAGTCCTACCAAATTATGGTTTTTGGAGATGTCACAGACTGAATGTTTGGCACAAACAAAAGCACACACACATATAACTCTTAACCCAGATAGCTCCATTTACAATCTGCCAGGTAAGCAGTCAGGTGTAATTGCACATTTTTACGGTAAAACGCGTTGAAATGTCAAATTGGTTCTGAGATGAATGCTGTGAAGATACACTTTGCCCGAAAACACCAATTCTGTCTGTCTCCGTGTGTCTGTGGCTGATAATGACGCCCCCCCCCCCCCACAGGAATCCATGACCAGCTAAATGACAGGGAAGAAACATCAATACAGAAATCTATTTAATTCTTCTATCAAGCTATTTGCAAAGACATTTATGACATATGGCTTCATTAGTGGGATGTCACACATACACAACGACACATCAACGAGTGTTGATTGACTGCTACAGGTTTTCTTAATCTCTGTGTTCACTAACCTGTTGCTATCTATGGAGCCATGACTAATTGTGCCCCCAATCCTCTTCTACTGCCTCTTCCTAACCTATGATCCCCAGGCTATTGCAAATAGCTTTTAAGAACCGAGAATGGCAAACGTTTGAATCTGGCCTAGTGAGGTGTGACTCCAAATGGAGGCAGGACTTTGGCAAAATAATTTCCACTGATTTGCAAATTACAGAAAATATGCGGTTCTTTGCAGCTACATAGCTTCCGCAGCTAATCAAGAAGAAAGACAACCCCATCGAGCTTCAGGGTGAAACTGTCAAAATAAGACATAAACACCATCTCTTCATTGGCAAGCCTTTGGGCAGTTACAATAATTGTAGCTAACGGGTCTTGGATTAACATTAATCACAATGTTCACACTGATTGACACTGATCACCTGGTTGACTAGAATTTTATTATCATCTGTAAGCAAGTGAGCAAACACGTGTTTATTCCGTAACAATACCGTTTTGAACTTTGTTTTAAGGGCTGTTGTTAATCTGAGCATTGTACCCAATGCATCCTCAGTGTTTGTTACTGAGTGTAAGAGCATTAGTGAGGCTGGAAACCAGGATGCCGTCTCTAAAGAAGGTCATATATTAGCAGCTTAACCCTCTATCACAATTTTCATGTTACCAGATCGGTTTTAAATGCAGTACTGTGGTAGCTTGGTGATGTAGCTGGGGAATCTATTGAATTAGATTTTGCTAGCTATTTTGAATTGAACTCCAGACTGCAACATGAATAACCACATAATACCATAACTGGTCCTTACTAATGTGTGACTGACTGTTCCGCCCTTGTCACATGCATATTTTGCGTGCAGGTGTGTGTTGTTTGTATGAGTCGTGCGAGTGAGCAGAAAACTTTGCGATTAGTCATGTGGAAGAAGAGGTAGTCATGGCAACTGAGCGTTTGGGAACTGCCTCATTCCGTAAGGATTCTAGACTCCCCAGAAGCTCTCTCGCCTTTCTTCCCTCTGGCTCTCCCAGTTTGGACAGTAACAGATAGACATCGTTTGATGTATGAATCGGAGGCCAGCGAGGTGTACGTACATTGTTGTTTGGAGATGTTCTTCAGAGACTACGTCTGCTGAGCTGTAAATCCTAATGACCTCTCCATAAACTGTTTGCAGCCCATTGAGTTTCCCTTCTATTCCCGCTGTGAATGTATTTTGCTAGGAAGACCTGGCAAAGGTCTTCTGTTGCTCCGTCCATCTCTGGCTCGTGGTTCATTCATTGGAAGGCCAGGTGGAATGTGGTGGAAATCTCACCCATGGCAGTGAGACGGTCACGCCTCCTGCTAAAAGCAGATGAAGAAACATGTACTACGACCATCCAACCAGGTCACTGGAGCATGGTTTGACCCGCCCAGGTCTTCTGACCTCAAACCTATGCAGTTGCTTTTAGTAGGACAATCCCATGGTGGAGGAACAGACCAGGTCACAAACATGGAATGTTCTGGAAGCAACCAGACGTGGTGTGATTCTCTCCTTAGAACTCCTCTCCCTCAGAAACTCATGATGGACACGAAGCTAGAGCAGCACCATTAAGTGTTGGTGCACATTGTTGTGTTAACTAATGTCTGGGCAATGTCACAGTGTGGTTCTAAAACCCCTCTCCCACCTCCACCCTTCCATTGATCCCTCCATCAGGGGAGGAGACAGAGAAACAAAGTGAAGGAAAGACGGCGGGGGACTGAAACAGAGAGGGTATCGACCTCCTCCCACCTCTTCAGCTGTGCCATCAGGAGAGTATTGACACCTTGTCCATCTCTCTGCCCTGCCCCAGGGAACGCTGGGAAAATCTCTTCTGCAGTTTTTATTGGCTGTCTATCAGTGCTGGATCAGGTACCTCTGGCATCTGTTACCCCGGCCGCACCTGGAGTAGGGAGACATTGTGAACTGCAGTTTCACAGAAAATATTTACTGTACTTAGAAGTATATTTCAAGAGCTGTTGGGACCTAAGGGGTTTTTAGTGCAATTACGTGTGACCACGAAAAGCCAAATCACAAATCTCTACTATGAAAGTTAACTTCACTGGGTCAGATCCAATTCACTGGTAGACCGGAACATCACTGATACAAGACTGACCATCACTGATAGATCGGACCATCACTGATACAAGACTGATCGTCACTGATAGATCGGACCATCACTGATACAAGACTGACCATCACTGATACAAGACTGACCATCACTGATACAAGACTGACCATCACTGATAGATCGGAACATCACTGATACAAGACTGACCATCACTGACACAAGACTGACCATCACTGATACAAGACTGACCATCACTGATACAAGACTGACCATCACTGACCATCCCTCAAATGTAAAAAAAAACAACAACATTTGATTGACAAAGGTTTTCAATTTCCGGATTTAAGTTATTTTCAGTCTGACAGGACAAGGCATATTTAGCCGATTAGTGAGTCATTCTGGTATTGTTTACACAGAACAATATAAATTGCCCTCTCAATTCTCACTGCACTGAAGAAGTATTTTGTTTGCTCTCTTCTTCTTACTGACTAGGTTATGTGGCTTACGCCAGTTTGTTTCACTGTGGGGATGGTTAAGTCTTTCATTCAATACAGGACCAGTGACTGTCACCGGCAAACACACACATCTGTCCTTCCCTCTCTCCAAGAAGCAGCTGTGCCCCTCATACTGTCCATATGCTTCTGAACATCACACTCATCTCTCTCTTTCATGTCCTCTTTCTTTCGTGCTTTGATTCAATGCCAGGGTTAGGCACCGCCTGGGCACACTGGCACAGCTCGGGCATCCTGGCACCACCTGGGCACCCTTCCCCAGCGTCCTCGGTCCATCACAGGAGAGATTTTCGTCACCGCCGTTCCATGTTGTGTCCCGTGTGACACGGCTTGTGGACTTGGCTTGTGGACTCGGGCGGGGGACTCGGCCTGTGGACCAGGCCGGGGGACACGTCTTGTAGACTCGGGCGGGGGACTCGTCTTGTGGACTCGGGCAGGGGACACGGCTTATGGACTCGGGCGGGGGACACAGCTTGTGGACTCGGGCGGGGGACTCGTCTTGTGGACTCGGGCGGGGGAATCGGCCTGTGGACTCGGGCGGGGAAGTCGTCTCGTGGACTCGAGCAAGGTAATCGGCCTGTGGACTCAGGCGGGGGACTCGTCTCGTGGCGGGGGAAAATAGTTTAAAGCGGATTAGAGTGTGTCATTTTTCTGAGACGTTACTTAGAAAGCTGGTTGTGATGATCCCAGTAAAAATGGTGATGAAGAGCCAGCTGATCATCAGGAGGCTCAGCCCAGCGTGACCCGGTACAGCAGGACTGCCTAGGCGTCTAGCCTCATTATATTGTGGCGTTTTGTAGAGCGGGGAGAGAGGGACGCCAGGGGAGGGAGAGAGGCCAGGGGAGGGAGAGAGGCCAGGGGAGGGAGGGACGCTAGGGGAGGGAGATAGGCCAGGAGAGGGAGAGAGGCCAGGGGAGGGAGATAGGCCAGGAGAGGGAGAGAGGCCAGGGGAGGGAGGGGCGCCAGGGGAGGGAGGGAGGCCAGGGAGGGAGAGAGGCCAGGGGAGGGAGAGCAGGCAGGGGAGGGAGGGAGGTCAGGCATCATGGTTCCCAGTAAATCCCTCTTGGCAACCTGTTAAATGACTAGCCAGTCAAACAGACCACCAACTAATGAGGAGAGATTTAAAAGCATCAGACATCAGATAACAAAGGGAGAGGAGACGGCCATTGAAAAGGTGATCTGTTACATGTCTGCTAAGGGAAAGAGAGGAAGAGGTGTAAATGGAAGGAGGTAAGGGATGAGGAAAATGAAAAAGGGGGTGGAGAATGACCGGATGAACAGGAAAGTGATGATGATGGGTGAAGAGGCTGCGCTTGCAGTAGGATGATGGGTGAAGAGGCTGCGCTTGCAGTAGGATGATGGGTGAAGAGGCTGCGCATGCAGTAAGATGATGGGTGAAGAGGCTGCGCTTGCAGTAGGATGATGGGTGAAGAGGCTGCGCTTGCAGTAGGATGATGGGGTTGAAGAAGCAGTGCATGCAGAAGGATGATGGGGTTAAAGAAGCAGTGCATGCAGAAGGAGGATGAGGGGTGAGGTAGTAGTGCATGCAGAAGGATGATGAGGGGTGAGGTAGTAGTGCATGCAGAAGGATGATGAGGGGTGAGGTAGTAGTGCATGCAGAAGGATGATGGGTTGAAGAAGCCGTGCATGCAGACGGATGATGAGGGGTGAGGTAGCAGTGCATGCCAAAGAATGAAGAGGGGTGAGGTAGCAGCGAATGCAGACGGATGATGAGGGGTGAGGTAGCAGCAAATGCAGAAGGGTGATGAGGGTGAGGAGAAGGATAATGAGGGGTGAAGAGGCGGTGCATGCAGAAGGATGGTGAGGGGTGAAGAGGTGGTGCATGCAGAAGAAGGATGAGGGGTGAAGAGGTGGTGCATGCAGAAGGATGATGAGGTGTGAAGAGGTGGTGCATGCAGAAGGAGGATGAGGGGTGAAGAGGTGGTGCATGCAGAAGGA
>JACXGK010013937.1:0-12230 GCA_016801125.1 Novumbra hubbsi
TCAGCGTTATAACTTTTACATTGGGGTGGAGATTCAAAAGCATTGAGGTGAAGAAATCAAGATGGCCAAGGTCAAGCTGGACTATTGCCAGTAACATAACTTGATGAAGAAGGTGTGGGAGATAAAGCGTGCTTAACTGAAAAGTAATCCACTACTCGAAATGTTACAAAAACAATGAAAACAGTAGCTACTGGAGAAATGCATTGGTATTGTTTGTATTGGTTTGTGCCGTTAAATCGGTTTCACAGGGGTGGATCTTTCCTTTTGTCAAACTGTTTTGCAATCAATTATAAACAATAGAAAAGTAACGTTTTTAAATATAATAGCACTGCAAAGACACCATGAAGGTTACTGGAGGGTGCAATTATGTAATCAATTAAATACTACATTTAATTTACTATATTCTTTGCTAAATTAAAATATTTTAAATATCTTTCTTTTCTTTGTCTGGATGCAGATTTCAACATCCAAGGTGCTGTCTCGTTCAAGTAACCATGACAACGGAAGCAGCAACAGGGTCAAAGTGAAGGCTTTTCATTTCTCTTTAACGGCAGTCAGCAGACCTTCCACTGAAATATAAATTAATTGTTGTTCGACCAGTGACAGTTAAATATTAACCAGCTTTGTAAACCAGCCTCAAGTCAACACATCTTGAGAAATTCTCTAATAAAAGGGATATTTTGAAATGTGCCTAAACGTCCCTGTGAGAGCAACAGCACTTTCTATAGCAATGGCTTGAAATATTGGAACCATTTAAATAATGCAAATTTCTTATAAAAAACGGTTTAAATGAAAGCGGGACAATGACTCTAGAGACCCATAAAAAATGCCCAGAAATGGTCAAGCACAAAATACTTTTTTTCTTTCTAAAATATAACAACAAAATCAGTAAACAGCAGTTCAGAGGAACTCTTATAATCTGTGACAACTAGAGCAATTTCCAATAAGAATGGTCTACACTTCCAATACAGAGGTGTAGGAAGACCATCCATGGTTATAGGATTACATTTAAGGACAAAGGCAATTCCGGATACAGCTGTACATCACACATGTATTCTTTATTAAAGAAAAAAACTCCCTGAGGGAGCAAGTCTAGTATATCACAAGGATATACATGTTTCCTCACTGCAGTGCTACATACAATTCTGTTGTAGGTGTCGTGAATGGAAAATACATTAAAAAGGAAAAATGACAGACAATACTCCTTGTAAAAGGTGTTGTTTTGGCCTATATATCTAGTACGACTTGAAAGCAAATTTTGTGTTTATATGAGTAGTTTCATCAATATTGTGTTTTGGCTGGTAGCACACATGTTGGTAGTACATAAGATGGTATAATAATGCACGCCAGTCTACATGTAAGCCCCATTTCCTGGCAGAGTTCCTGGAAAAGAGCAAGTTGTGGCCACTCGACGCAAATGTATATCAAATGACAAATCCCACAATGGATTATACTGTGCAGTATGTCCACAGTGACAAAATGTGTATTTGTTATCATACGGTTGTATTTGTTATAATAAAGTTAACTACAATTGCTCATCAAAGTTGATGTGATCTGCGACATAGTGGGGGTTGTATATTTTGGGGGATGTATATTTCTTCAACTTTTCAGAGGTGCATACTCAGACAGTCTAAAGCCAAACTTGCCCCACGAAGACCTTTTGTTTTGGTATACAGCTTGGTATAATGCAACGATTATAAGCCAGGATTATTTTGTACCTTTATTTCACCAGGTAAGTATGACTAAGAAAACATCTGTGTTTTCAGCAAAGACTTGTGAGCAATTGGAGTTATGCTTAAGAACAGAACGACAGGCTATTTCTTTTTTTGGTTTAGAGATATGATCTAGCAACATTATGGTCAGTGGTCAGATGTTTTTACCAGTAGGCTTCCCTGCCACATTTACTGGTTGGGCAGCTCACATCTGAGGGGCAGAGTTCTCCCACTTAGGCCCCTGGGCCAACTTCTGGAATCTTCTCATTGGTTTATTGGTGGAAAATAGATAAAGGTTGAATTCCTAACCGTTCCCTTCCTCCTTGCAAACTAAAGAGCTGAATCTTTTAAGGTGGAAGTGTAAGTGTGTGGGAGTAATAGAGTTAGGGCAGGATCTAGCACATGAGCTTGCAAAGCAAAAAATTACAGCTAATAATCTAAATCCCTACTACTAAATACTAATAAACAATAAACAATATCACATTTAAATTGACTTTTTTAAAACTCAAAACATTAGTTAAAATAGTGACACTTGACATCAAGGATTTATGCATTTGTAACTAACCCAAACTATGTATTAAGTTTTAAAAGGGAAAATAAGAATTAAAATCTTCCTTTAGGACTAGAACCATTACAGAAGGAATGTTTTGTTAATTTGTATGATGTGTATTCAATGAAGGACAAACTATTCTTGAGAATTTTTCAAGATGATGAATGTATACAAATATTTAATACAGGATCTTCTTGATTTACTTTCTAAAGGCTACACTTACAAATGGTTTTGAATGTACCTGAATTATTTACAGGTAACTACATAACTTAACTTCATATTTATTAGTGGGGTGGCCCCGCTACTATAATCTTACATATGTATATTTACTTCTTATTATAGCCACCCTAACTCCTCCTACAGTTCTTGCACTACGGAGACATGACAGGTATCAAAATGTGTCTCATTTCCAATTCCATTGCTATTGCAAGGTTAGAGGAAATATTCATGTTTTTGTGGCAGAAAAATAGCCACACTGAACGATGGGTGGCTAGCCACACTGAACACCGGTTACCTAGCAGCTTATGTTAGTCAAACTTTCCAGAATGAGGCCATGCCAATGGCTGCTGTTTCTGAATTTTGTAAGTAATTCTAGCTAGCTACAGAACTGCTTATGGAGTGACAATTAAATGGCACTGACTTTGACCATGATACTTACTTTGTCAATGGTAAGGCTAAAGTTAGCTAGCTATCTAATGGGACATATTGTTTTGTTTGTATTCGGGAGATTATCTGTGTTAACTTCTGCCAGTACACACCTGGACACCGAATACAGCTGGTGCGACTGCAACCACACTTTACAATTTCCACAGAAATGTTAGCTTTTCTAATTTATTATATAATCATAATTGGTTGTAATTGGTTGAAAATATACAGAATATTCAGTGTTCAGTGTAGATCATATTTAGAATGTAGTGTAAGAGATTTTGTGCTATATCAGAAAATGTACTTTGACATAAAGCCATGAGTTAGGGAACCAATACAATAACTTTCAGAGAAATATATTAAAATAGTTTATCACATTTGAGGAGGTTTATGTGTAGATTATCAGCTTTACGCAATTTACAACTGACACTCAATTGTATACATCCTCTTCCTATTTCAAGGGCACAAAAAATTATTGGAACATTATTGTTTAAACAGTGTTTCTGGTTAGTAATTTTTGGGTCATCAAATTTTTTGTTGGCCAGGGAGCTTAAAATGTCTAATCTTGATTCTATTTGGATTTGCCTTTGAAGTCAGGGAAGAAATTAATGCAAAAACAAGGCCAAAACCCAAGACAACAGTTTGGAACTCCAAAACAGTATGGACAATATATGGTAGGCTACCTAAGATAACCTGCAGAGTTCTGGAAAAATGTGTTGATGACTAACGGGCCAAACAATAACAGGGACCAGAGTGATGGGAAGATAAATGTGTGGAAAACAAATGGTTCTCAGTATACCACCTCTTATGTGAAACACGGTGGTAGGGTGTTCTGGCGTACATATGTATGACAGGTTCTGAAATAGGAATTATGGAGTGTTGTCATATCTCAATAATATGTATACAAGTACCCTCAAATACAGCTGATTACAAATATTTTAACTTAATAAAAAAAAAACGTTTGGAGTGTAGTTCCGAAAAAATGTATAGGTGTATCTGAGCATGCGTGCGCGTGTGTGTGTGCAACTGAGCAGATACACAGTAAACCACCCCCCGCACGCACACCCAATTCCTCATGAACAGAAAATGTGTCATATATATTCTGCACAGGTAGCCTGCAGACAAATAACATGTTTTGTCACATCAGCGCAGTCATGTAATAGGCCTAGCCAGCCGAGCAGAATGCCAATCCAAATATCACCCCCTTCAGAAATAGGCTAGGAAGTACTTACATAAAGTTCTAATAAAACGGTGCATTCATGGTGCAATTCCTCAGCAATAGCAGCTGCCCTGGCATATCGGGAAGGTTCCGAACCAGTTCGAATTCTTGTCCTCGTCCCTGCCATAGCGCTATTCGTTAGAAAAGCCACACTAGGCATTCGGTATCAATAAAACGTGTTTTTAGCTTTCCTTATCTGCAGTGGTTTTCTAGTTTCATGTTCCCGTCTCCGCCATTCCTTGCCGTGTAACCAAGACTGTTAATTAACACTTTGTAAACTAATTCCAAGTTGCCCGTACTTACTCCCAAAACTTAAGCCCCATACTAAATTACAATATCAAATGTCCTTGTGTAGTGCCACTCCTCTCCTTCTCCTGGTGGGATTAGCATCCAGGAAAGGCATGTGGAATTTAATGGGAGAAACTCTGCGGAGGCGTGAATGGGAGGAGCTGCACCGGGTAATATTGATTCATTATATGGGTTTTAAATTAATTTGCCCGGCTTGACAATTCTTTTAACCAACAATATGTTATGGTCTTTTAGGAGAAACACCATGGAAAGCATCATATTGCATCATATATAATTAATAACTCGTATTTTATCACATGTTAATAACGTTTTTTGTGAATACGCGGGGAATCCACTTTGGGAAACCAAAGTCCCGAAAATCTCACACAATGTTAATCATAGGTCTAGAAACAACACCGCTATAAGGACTTTTAAACCGCTGAGTGCGTTTTCCTCGTCCATTTCCCGGAATGTCCTAAACCTGTTGCCGGGACTGGGATTAGTAGCATTGTTGTTTTGCGGGCTAGATTAAGTTTTGTATTCGTAGGCTATTAGAGAAATAACGAGGGTTCTGTCGTGGAAAATACTTCCGTTCCCAACTCAAAGGATGCAAGAACGTCTGAGGTTTTGGAATCAAATAGACTAATGAACGTCATCACAAAGCCAGGCAGTTTCTGCAGAAGAAAATAAAGTACCAATGTCCAACACACATTTATCTTGTGTCTCATTCAACAGACCCTCCCACTCATGACACTCTCTACGCCAGGGGTCTCAAACCGGTTCCATCCACGGAGGGCCGAGTGTCTGCAGGTTTTCACTCTCACCTTGTACTTGATTGATTAATTATGTCACTGATTGGTTAGGTCTACCCTCATCTGGTTATTTAGGTCTGAACCTGGAATCAATTTACAGGAAAAAACTAAAACCTGCAGACACTCGGCCCTCCGTGGAACCGGTTTGAGACCCCTGCTCTAAGCGGTCCATCCTCTTTGAGTTACTAATTAGCTCCGCCCCTAAACACATAGTGAAACCGTGTGGGCCTGGTTGTTTCAGGAAATAATTCAACTCGTGAGCCCCTGACCTCATGAGCCGCTGACCTCGAAAGATCCCAAAAGCCTAGGAAGAGTTACATCAGGCAGATAAGATAGCAATTAGCAGCATTCCCAGAAAACAGATCCAGAAATTGACCGGAAAGAGAGGTCATGGCGTCAACTGTAAATTATGACTTTACCTTTTAGTGTTCTCTGTGTCCTAGTACTATTATGCAGTGCATACTTGATTTTGTGAATATATATTGATTAGCATTATTTATCAATACATATAGTTCAATACCTTTCTGGCTTATGAGTAAATGACAGTTTATGGATTCTTAAAATATCAGTTCTATAATACACTGGTTATGTAATGCATTAGTGCATTATTTATGTGGATATGTGAAACACAAACATTCCCCTATAGTTCAAAGTACAATTGGGTATAGTCGGGGTTGTCTCTAAACATCTAAAAAAAATAGCAAAGGCACGCCTCCAAAAAACAATTATTATTTTAATAGAAGAAAATACTAGTTATGATCTAATTAATGTATTAACATTTTTATCTTCTGTTTTCACTTCACATTTTAGATTTGACCTTTCTGGCATCGTTCAGGTATGTATGCTCCAAACTGCAATACTACTCCGATACTCGCCGTGGGGCACTTGAGTGTCCGAAACATTGGTCTGCCATTTTGCCTAATACGTACCAAACATATTCCTTTGCGTTAGCAAGTACAATCATAACATGTACGCTGACATTTTGAATATAAAGATACTTAGCTAAACATTTTCGTGCGTACTACAACCTCAATCAAACATAAACAGCATAGCGCACTCACTGGATTAAATCGAAAGAAGAACAGAAGTTGAAAAGCATAGCAGGCTAGCTATTTAGGACTAAAACAGCCTGTCATGAATTCCCTTGTCGGTTACGGAGTATCATCAGATTCTGATAGCGAAGAAGATGGAGACGATGGAAACAAAAATAAGTAAATAACAACTCTATTTTGCAAGCTTTGTCTGTGGAAAATGTATTGACGGGATACTTAACGTGTGTTCGATTGGGAGAAGTGTTAAATTATTGCTATCCAGTTGGCTAGGATTTTACCTGCCTGTCAAATGAAATGCTTTCAGAAGATTCAGATTGCAATGTAAAATATGTTATTTTTGGTGGGGGATTATAGTACTACAATACCAGTAGGCTGGCTTCTGTCTAATACATTTTCTTCATTTTAAAGGCATGAGAAAGAGGTGGTTGGAGAGGCAGAGTTCAAAAAGGGCTGCAATTTCCTGTTAGAATCCGGGTCGCAGTCCAGTGAGTCAGACTGTGATTCAAGCCCAGAGGAAGTGGGGGACTCCATGTCTCAGTTACATTCTAAGGTCCCTCGGCCTGCCCATGTGGCCTCCCCACCTATGTCTCTGACCCCTCTCCTCTCTGCATCGCCAATCTCCATTTCCCACAAACTTCCCCCTCCCCCTCTCGGGGCTTCGTCCAAGAGCGGTGTGTTTACCAACCCCTTCAAAGCTCAAGCTGACCTAAAGCTCAATGTCTTGCAGAAGCACGTTCCTCTCACTCTGCAGGCCCGTCCCTCTCAAATAGGGGGCAGGAGGATGTGTGTGGCGTACAGGAAGGACGGTCGCTGCAGGTTTGGGATCAAATGCAAATTTGCCCACGATAGTGACCTCCAGAGCTCAATTATTCCCAGTGAATATGACCCACCCACAGGGGACTCTCACGGAATGGACCAAGCTAACCCATGCCGCCAGAACTTTCCTCACAACCAAGGAGGAGAACCTGAGGAGGAGGAGGGTCAGCAGTCTAAGAAAAGGAGAGTAGGGCTGACTAACACACTTATGCCTCCTAAAAGGGCGATGAAGAACATAGCTATGCAAAGGAAAAGAGAACAGGTAAATTTGAACTGAGAGACTTACATAGGGATACTTTCAATAGCAATACACAGAGCGTGTGTGTGTGTGTGTGCGTGCGAAACAAGTTTGTAAGTGGGAAATAATTAGCCTGTCAATTTACACTCAAATAGTTTTAGTGTGTTTTTGGTTAAATCATGTACCCTAATTTCAAAGTGTGCAATCATTCACCCTCCTTGATGGATGTAA
The DNA here is from genome assembly GCA_016801125.1 of Novumbra hubbsi. Lineage (NCBI taxonomy): Eukaryota > Metazoa > Chordata > Actinopteri > Esociformes > Umbridae > Novumbra > Novumbra hubbsi. The sequence goes on from JACXGK010013937.1 coordinate 7,564, forward strand.
AAGGAATGGGGTTGTGTAAACCATGGTTGTTTATATAAATTCCATGAAGTGAGCAAGTGAAAACTACAGATGCTAACATTGTAAACCTATAGCCAGTGTGTATTTTATTTACATCTTGTTGGTATGCAAAGTACAAGATGAATTAACTATAGCACACTGTCTATTGAAATTATAAGCTTCAATTAAACAAATTAATGCTCAAGCTGTTTGCGTGATTATTGTCTAGGATCACATATAGGGTTGAAAGTTGATAGGAATTGGAGATCCAAATGAAGCTATGGATTGGGTTTGGGAAAAAAGATCAATTATTGATCTGAGCAGATTCCAAAGTGTTTGCTAAAGGAAAGAGTATCTGCCAGAGCATTAGTACTCTGGTTAAAAACAGCCAACTAGTCAAATAACTTCTTCACTAATAAAGAGGTAGTACTGGAAGAGCAAATGCTTTTTTAAACAGTCAATATATCAGCTCTACCACAAAGAGAAATGCTATGGTTCAAGTGCGCCCTTGTGGTTTCATTCACATGCTAGCGATTACCACCTGCTAAGGGGAGTCAGTTTTTGTCTATGGCCTAGCTACCTGAAACAATGTCCATTATACATTATTTACAGCACAATGACAACTGCCAACTACTAAGACTGTGTTGTTAGTCATTTTTACTGACTATAGCATCCTTGACTGTATTTGAACTTCAATTAGTCAAGTTCATAATATACGAAATGAAGCATCCAAAGAATGGCATTGCACGCCTTTACACATTACATTGTTCTGTGTTGTTCTTTTTGTTAACACTACACTTAATTTACATATAAGGGTGTTTCTTAAAAGCAGTGATCTGGTAAAGCTATAAAGTTACTCAAATGTACAAACCTTTTTGTTTTTTAATGTGGGATGTACATGTGCGTACATTTTAAGTAAACAAAAAGTAAAAAATATAGTACAAAGACAACTTATCAAATGTTGAAACCAACAAATTTTATAGTTTCTTGAAAAATATATGCCCGCTTTGAATTTGAGGTCAGCAACATGTTTCAAAAATGTTGTGTCAGTGGCAACAATAGACTGGAAAGGTTGTGTAATGCAAAAAAAAAAAAAAGACTTGGTGTAATAACATTACACGGCTCAAAATAATTAAGGGAGCACATAATCATCAGTTTAACACCAGGTTAATTCAACTTCAGGGATATCAATCTGTCCAGTTGGGAAGTATAAGCAATTGTGAATTAATGTCACCTGTTTTTCTGCAAATAAAAGTGACAAAGGGTGCACTGGAGAAGCAACAGCAAGACAACCCCTAAAAAGGGAATGGTTTTGAATGTGGTGGCCACAGACAAATGCTCAACAACTCAAATTGCCTGCAACATCATCCAGCATGACCGGATTGGTGGTGGGTCAGTGATGGTCTGGGGTGTCATGTCCTTGGAGGTTCGCACAGACCTCCATGTGCTAGCCAACCTTGACTGCTGTTAGGTACCGGGATCAAATGTGGCCAGAGGGTGTAGGCAGTTCCTGAATGACAAAGCAATTGATGCTATTGACTGTCACATGAGGCCGGGGCATTGTCCTGCACCAGGAGGAACCCAGCGCCCACTGCACCAGCGTAAGGTCTGATGATAGGTCTGAGGTCTGGGAGGAGATCCTCCTGGACACCATCCGCCATCACATCAGGAGCAAGCCCAGATGTGAAGTCAATATTAATGCTGAACAATATAAACAGGCTTTAGAGCTACATATGCTGCCGACCAGACAACGTCTTTTTCAGGGAAGGCCTTGCCTATTTTAGCAAAACAATGATAAACCACATTCTGCATGTTTCACAACAGCATTTCTCTATAGTAGAAGATTCTGAGTGCTAAACCAAGGTGTATACTACGAAAGGAGGTTAACCTACGACGGTGAGTAAGATGTTTGTTAGTTGACTCAGCGTTAACTTAATTGTAGTTTGTGCGCGTTTGCAGAAAAGGGGCACGTTCCACATCGCAGGCTGAGTGTTTACGTAATGGCTTGTGCTCCATATCTTTCTCCAGAAGAATGCACCTTGATAATGACAGGATATGAGGAGTTCAAAGAAAAGTTAACGACTAAATCGAACAAAGCCAGGAAGGCTTGTTGCAGCGCATTGATGACTTGAGTACATTTGTGTACAAGTGTTTTTGTAATATGTTCTCTATGTTGTCCTACGGACTACTTTTATGTGAAATATGATTGACATGGAATGACATGTAAAACAGTCCATCTAAATATTTAAAAAAACGAATAGGATTTCCTGTTAGTAGTATAATTAAATAATCACCTACACATGGGCTGCATCTGTGAAATATTGACCTATTCCGGTTAGTGAATTAAGATCTACTCCCTAAAGCACCTTGGCTGTAGTGCTACCTGTATGAATGTAGAATAATAACTTGATTCTAACTATTGTTTCAGCTGCAACCCGTGGAAAGCGCACCTGCCAACAAGTCACAATGAAATATAAAAATATTCTATCAAGTTGTGTGTATTAATAGTTCTCATCAGTAATACACAGATGGGGTATGTAGCCTAGACTTATAATAGCCTTGTCATAAGTTCATAGCAAACATAAAACAGCTGAAACAGTGAAAACTGGAGGGGGGCCACCTCCTGCTACATTTAAACAGGCAGAGCAGTTGGCACTAGCACAATAGAGGAGGGCCCATAATGCAGGGGGTCGAGGGGGCAGTCAGTTCTGACCCTGGTGGCAGCTCAATGTCCACCATTTATGTACACGGTAATGTCATATAAAACATTTTGATTGCCCGGTTTAAAATATATGTATGTAGTTCACATGCCTGTCTTATGTAGAGTGAAGGGGGATACTATTGATCTGCTCCAGCATGCCTCTTGTCTGACTCTCAGGTAGAGGTCCGTGTGGAAATCATAGAGGAGTTCTGTGGATTCATCAATGCTGATGTCTTGACACAATTGAACAGCTTTTCTCTTTATTTTTTGCACAGGAAGACTTGGGTGAGGATGTCAGGAGGTCTGACACACACACAGGTTGACCCATTTAATCATTTGTACAGTAGTTTCATGTCTATTTCACGTTGACTAACATAGGCTAATACTAGGCTATGCATGGCAAGTTGTCATAAGCTGATATTCTCAGTCATACATCTATCGAATGAGAATGAACCTTCAAGAGAACAAACCTTTGGTCAGTTGGCAATTGTATTATAGTCTGAGAAGCTAAATCAACCACTCTCTCCACCCATGGCTATTGTCTCTCAGGCCTCACACATAATTCAAAGGGTAGCTTTTTGCTATTGAAAGAATCACTCATAATGACAATATGTAACATCAGTGATGCTGAATCCGGTATGCCATGTTTGTTCTCTCAATGTGTTTTGCTTTGCAGCCTAGATCCGACAATGCGCAGTTGCTCTCTAAGCGTATGCTTGCGCTCGACTGCCAGAAAAAAAGTATAGAAATAAAGAAACTTGAACTGGAACATGACGAAAGGTATTGCTATACATTGACCATCCTTTGATCAATATGTCAATACCATCTGTAATTGTTTTCATAATATTTTTAGGAAAGGGAGATTGCCAAATGAAGAAATGCATGAATCAAAATAATATTTTCATGTGTTCTTTTATTGGCGGAAAAAATGATTTGTGGTGGCGTCTCTGACAGCTCTTCCTGTTGGGTGTTTCAACGTCACTGGGTCCACTTTATCTGGTGGCATTGGCAGCTGGCATAGTCCTCTTTCTTTTCTAATGGTGGCAATGTTATGGAGCACCACACATGCTGCCACCACCGCACATGCCCGCTCCGGACGCAACCCCCAAGCCTTGCAGACCAGCAAAGCATGATTTGATGACCACAAATTTCATCTCTATCTTGACCCTTGTGTTGCCATGAGACACATTCTATTTCATTTCTTCCCTTGTTTGTGGGTCATGATAGGGGGTCATCAGGTAGCGCAGACACAGGTGCCCTCTGTCCCCAAGCAGCAAGCTACAAAAATGCCCTTGGGAAGATAGAACGAAATTGTGACAGAACAGGATGGATATAGGGTTGTGGTTGTCTTACCTTGTTCAAAACTCTGACCAAATGCGAAAATGCGTGAATCATGCACCAACCAGGCCACCTGGCATCCAGACTAGTCAACGGTAAATGGTGATCACATATCATCTAATAATCATTTCATCATACCACCATTGTAAGAAAATCTGAATCAGCTTCATTCTGATTTTGGCAGCAGCGTACTAGATGGTGATGGAGGAGGTGAGGATGGACGCAATGATGGCTGTGTAGAAGTGCACCATCATGGTCTTTGACAGGTTGAACTTCTTCAGCTGCCGCAGGAAGTACATCCTCTGCTGTGCTTTTTTGGTAATGGAGGGGATGTTTTGCTCCCACTTGAGGTCCTGGGTGATCATGATGCGGAAGGACTCTGCAATAGTGACTGGGGAGTCACACAGGGTGATGGGGGTGGGTGGGACTGGGTTCTTCCTAAAATCCAAGACCATCCCCAATGTCGTCAGAGCTCCAAATTGTTCTGTCTGCACCAGTTCACCAGGTGATAAATCTCCCACCTGTAGGCAGTCTCATCCCAACCAGAGATGAGCCCAATGAGGGTGATGTCATCCGCAAACTTCAGGAGCTTGACGGATTGATGACTGGAGGTGCAGCAGTTGGTGTACAG
>JACXGK010013938.1:0-12221 GCA_016801125.1 Novumbra hubbsi
TGTGTGTGAGGGGGCTGGTGAGGATGTAGTCAGGGACAGTGTGTGTGTGTGATGGGGCTGAAGTCAGGGTCCGAAGTGTGTCCAGCTCTATCCTATCTTTAACAATTCTCCTTTATCTTTAGCGCATGTCTCTGTCCAATAAAGCATTTACAAAAAATGTACTCGCAATACCCTAGGACACGAGTATTAAAATCTGGACCTAGATGCCAGTTTCACGTTCTTTGCAAACCCAGTTATCAGGGACTTACTTAGACCTGAGACACCAGGTGGATGCAATAAAGATGAGGTTGAACAGAAAACCAGCAGGCTTTGGACCTCGTAGGGTAAGATTTGATGTCCTGCAGCATATATAGGGAATAAGACTTCAGTTTCATGTTCAAGTGTAACACAAGATGTGAAGCAAACATGAAGGGTTCTGAACACTAGGTTCACCCTTGAATACGTTCTGAAGCCCCTGATGATTCTCAATGGGTGTTTGTTCACAAACAATCATCACTCACTGTGGATAAATATCTCTTAGCTACATGGTCTTTTAGTTGTCTGCCTGATGCATACGATCTTTTACACAATTACTAAGAACATTTATTTTGTTAAAAAAAACGAATGACCTCTCTCCCTCTCTTTCTCTCTATCTCGCTCTGTCCAAAGTCACATTCAGGTGTGTTGTGACAACATAACTGGGCTAAATACAGAACGCTCCAGCTGCTGGCCAACTAGGGCTAGAACGGGAATATGAACTGGACTGCTCTTAGGAATGAGTAAACGATGAAGCCACTTAACAGACCAAAAAGATGGCCTAATGCTTGTCTGCCGAGAGCTCTTAACACCTCTTAGGGCGGTTGTGTTTGCAGATAGGACAGATCAGATACCATCTGCCTTGTTAACCCCTTACACCCTTGAGAACTAGCCAATGGATCGAGAAGCATTAAAAATGAACAGGGCATGCATAGCAGTTTAAAGAGAACAGCTAGGAGATGAAGGTATTATTAGACCAAAGAGGAGGACAATTAGTATGATCTTATAATATTGCACTGCCATGTTGCATTTGCGGTACTTCTGCGATCATAAACATTGACGCTGTAATAAATACGGTCTGCAATAAAGAAATGTGAAGTGGTCATTAGGACTCATGAGTGTTTGGCTGCTGACTCTGAGTATGTAATGTTATTTCTAATTGCATGAGCACTGCACCACATGGGCGCTGCCATCCACATGGGCGCTGCCATCCACATGGGCGCTGCCATCCACACAGATTAAGAGAAGTATTTAGTGTTGTATGGATTTCTTCTGTTTCCCTAGCTTTATTAGATACCCTCCCACGAATGTCACAAAAGGCCTTGTTTTAATTTTTCTCAGCCGCCCATTTGGCTCTTTTGAATTTGTACTTTTGTATTGGCACATTAACCGACCGCAGGAACAAATAGTACATCTTCAGTTGAGGGTTATTGTTTGGTATTTGGTCATTTGTACCAGCAGGTTTTTGTCAGATCAGTCCGCACTGTACACAAGCGATTAAACAATTTGTTAATAACATACTTTCCGACTGGTCCGTTTGGGTCCTAATAGCTTGGCTGGTGTGGGCCCTGCTTTCTCTGTGGAACTACCGTAATAACACTATCTGAATTCATAGACTACAGCAGTACTACCGATTTAGAATTTGCTTTAATGTTTTGGCCAAACAATTGGATGTTGTCAGAGGAGTGTTAAGGAATATCATCTTTGGTTGTGGGTAGACAGTAACATTTCCTGGTCTCTGCCCCCACTACAAAACACTGTAGACCCATTGATGTTAAACACAATCCTCACCGCTCTCTATAGTGGCCTGTTATACCCATAGACAGCCTACACATGGATTATGAATAGAGCAGCTGTAAGCTCATTTGGCTAAACCTGACTGTTAATAACATTAGACTCACCCAAGAATAGACTTGGTTGTGAACTAGACTTTCTAACAGAATTCTGTAGCTGGTTGTAGGGTATAATGTACAGTGTCTGTCAATTTTCTGGAGTTACAAAATGTAGACTGTTACACACTTGTTTTAGACACTAGACACATTCATATTTTAGCTATATTACAACCACATTAATTGATGAAGGTACCCCAATTTTACAAATCACACAGCTTAACTTTGAAAACATTTCTGTAATGTCCCCATGCAGAAAACATTACTACACCCAGCTCAAAATACACTGCTCAAAAAGATGAAAGGACACTTATATCACACATTGCTTTTTGATTAACGAAATATATTATATATCAGAGTTTTTCCCCTACATTGTGTAAGTCGCTGAACAAAATGACGTAACAATGATCAATGGAAACCAAAATCACCAACCAATTGAGAGCTGGATTCAAACCCTTGTAGCTCAGTGTTAACGTGCTCTTACCATTGAAGAGCGCGTTGGCCCATTCTGGGGCTGTGAGCACCGGTCCCACTAGAGGACGTCAGGCCCACATGCCACCTTCATGGTGAACACCAGGAGCCTGCAAGAGGGCCTTTTTTAGGGCCCTGGCAGTGCTCCTCCTGTTCCTCCTCACCCAAAGGAGCAGATGCATGTCCTGCTGCTGAGTTGGTGCCCGGCCTGCCTTTTAGTATCTCCTCCTCATTGATTCACACTCTCATTTACTTCCTAACTGGAGTGATGGATTTCCCTGAACTTTGTGTCATACTCTGCTGATTTACATTTTACCTTCTATTTTGGCCCATGGGTCTGGGACTCAAAGTGCATCATTCCACTGTCTGACGGATCATCTACTAATAGACAAAAGCCCAGTTCACTGGCAATCCGCTAAATTCAACCCAAAAGTTGACTAAAAGATGCTTATAAATGTCTCTAGGGACATTGGGGGGAAAATCAAGGGATTTCAGATTTTGCTCGACACTGTTCTTTTTTTTTTTTTTCTCCAACGTCGGGGTTGTGGTCCAACATGCCGGCATCATTGACACAACGGTGTGCTGCGTGAAATGGACAGGGTAAGGTTGTATTCATAACACAATCTCTCTCAAAAGCTAATGACCAAATTAAGAACATCCTTAACATAAAAATAGACTTAATTTACCTAACCGTTGTGCTCCACCTTATTACATTCTTTACCTTATGTAAAATATAAGGTAATATAGTAATTTGCCTTGTTTCTATAACCCACATAATGTTTGGTTTGAAAAATACACACTATATATGCACTTCGCAGACTTTTATTTTGAAGGCAAAATATGAAAATGGTTGTTGGTTCTTCTCTTTTGAGTGTTGCTCACGCGATGTCTACCTTTTTTATCATTGTGACCGCCACTGACAGTTCAACACAGACGTACGTGTGCACAGACCGTTATGTTTCTGTGACCACACTAGCTAGCTTGACACTCTGAATGTGCAGGACGTTGTTGCCCGGCTTTAATGTTTGTAAGCTGCGCTCAGCTGGGTAAAAAGAAAAAAAATCATCAAAATATTCTTTTTTTCCCTGAGGTGCCGCATCACAATTTTACAGGACCAGGGCTGAAAAAAAAAATCCCTGTAAAGAATCACAGGTCTTTCTTGCCACAATTAATGTTGAGGTGCATCAGTCAACTGTTAGAGGCTACACAACGTAGCCTACGTAAAAACACAAAAGCAAATGTACATTGGAATGGCTCAAAAGGAAGAAATGTAAGTCCTAGCCCAGATTGTGATGCTGTGGCGGGACATGAAGTAGGATGTGTAAGCAAGAAAGCAAATTCACTTTCAACTGTCAATTCCAGCCGAAACCCAAAGTTTGCATTTCCATTTAAATTTGTCTTTCTTACAAATGTTTGTTCTCTCGTTAGGCCAAATAACGTTTATAAATATAGTAAGCTCATAGCTTACGTTCATGCTACTATTTAGCGATCAACTATCAAATAGGTCTATGACTATACCACCAGTCACATTTTGAAAAACAATAAGCCTCTGCAGCCCTGCAATGATCCATGACCATCCAACATTGGAAAGAAGTGAGGGGTGGAAAACACGTTGGGCCTCATGTGACAAGTGCTCTGCTTTTTCCTACAACCTCCATTGTTCTGTAGCATTAGCTTAATGTACCACAGGCCATTTGGCATGTTGCCATAGAAAGACACTGGGGAATTTGCTAGGATCAAAATAAATATGAAAGGAGCGAAGCCCAGGTAAAGATTTAGGTAAACCTTCAGTTTTCTAAAGAGCAAATTCTGTACTTTTTTTTGTGTGAATATTTGTATTAATTGTAAATAATAATTATGTCAAACGAGTTGTTTCTGGATGAGGAAGGTCCAGTCTAGACCAATATTATCATGAGCTTCTGTACTATGAGAGGCCTAACACTCATCGGCCATTTGGCTTCTTGACTTCCCATGTGAAAACGTTCGAACAGTCACAGCAAATCTAGGTGAACCTGAGGGCTGGTTATGTTTACGGTCTCAGAGGTATTTGTGTGTGGACGCCCCCCCCCCCCCCCCCCCCCCCCCCCCCCCCCCCCCCATGTACACTAGACTATAAATGACACATGGTTTGGGTTACACTTCCTCCTGCTGACCCGCTGGGGCTGAGACAAGATGAACCATCAATAACCCGAGGAGGAACCTCAGACACAGGGTGAACGCTGTGGAGCTATTCACGCTAACGGCAGTTATTGGGAACTGGGGGGGAACTGGGGGAGAACTGGGGGAGAACTGGGGGAGAACTGGGGGACAGCTACACGCCCTGTTCGCAGCCCGTCCACCATCCACTCTAAGGGAGACATTTTCCTAAGTGCAAAAGCAAGGTGCTAAGGTCAAGGTTTACCATAAGCCCTGTAATCTGGCAGTGCTATTTATCGCTCTCTCCTGCAGAGCTTTAGTTGCCATGTCCTCCGAGTGCATGGCAAGTTTAATCTGTGTTACAGCACTAATGGAGTCTGTGTCTGCTCCGCCATCCAACCACACGCCTACTCCGTCACCCAGACAGCCTTCCACAGCCTAACAGAAAATACAGATTATTACACTATATGGTGTAAGGTCATCAGCAGTTGAAGAAGTTCTCTAGTTTTCCTTTTTTTTTTTTTGGTCTCGGCTGTGTCTCTAGGATTTGACACGCTGTTCTTCCCTGTCAACCATCTTGTGTGGTGCTTCTCTTTGAAGTGGCTTTAATACTCTCAGAGATAAAAACACAAGTCCTCTGACATTTCAGACGTCCCCACACTGAATGCAGCCTGATGTCCAAGTCAATATCTCAGTGTTTTTTCATCACATTGTGTTTGTTAGGGTCTCTGAAGATTGCACCTCCATAGACAGCGCAGTAGATGCATCTGGAAACACACCCTGTGTTGACTGCTATATTAGTTTTCTAGTCAATTTCAATTGTAGCTGGACTTAACTTTTGTCAGCATGTTGCATATGATCTGCTTTCAGCTGCTCTGTTATGAGGGCTTTCAGCTGCTCTGTTATGAGGGCTTTCAGCTGCTCTGTTATGAGGGCTTTCAGCTGCTCTGTTATGAGGGCTTTCAGCTGCTCTGTTATGAGGGCTTTCAGCTGCTCTGTTATGAGGCCAGGTTTGGAAACCCACTTCATGTATGAGACACAGGGTTTAAAGATCACAATGCGAACTCATTGTGTATTCTCACTGATTTGTGGTATGTAAGTCTGTTGACAGAGGTCCTATTTACAGTGCTGTAGTAAATGTATAAGCAAGATGTCGATTTAACTGACCCGGAAGGCCAGTTTTGTAATGTTTGGTCAAACGCCGAACTGATCAATCGACTTTGTGGATTCAACACATTGGGTTCAAGGTTGTTGAAATCAGATCCTGCATTACTCGCAGTTCTCCAGGAGTGTTTAATTATATTTCCCTATTTGCAAATTGTAAGCAGTCTTCTTCCTTGTCCTCCGCTCTCTCCTCTCTTGTCTACATTCCTTCCCCCTGGAAGTGGCCTAAGCCATGGGGGCGTTCCTGGACAAGCCCAAGACGGAGAAGCACAATGCCCACGGCGAGGGCAACGGCCTCAGCTACGGCCTGAGCAGCATGCAGGGCTGGCGGGTGGAGATGGAGGACGCCCACACGGCCACGGTGGGCCTCCCCCACGGCCTAAACGACTGGTCCTTCTTCGCGGTCTACGACGGCCACGCCGGCTCGCGCGTGGCCAACTACGCCTCCAAGCACCTGCTGGAGCACATCGTCGCCCACGGCGCGGGGCCCCCGGGGGCCGAAGGCGCCGTCCCGGCCCCGTCCGCCGAGGCCGTCAAGGCGGGCATCCGCAGCGGCTTCCTGCGGATCGACGAGCACATGAGGAGCTTCACGGACCTGCGCAACGGCATGGACCGCAGCGGCTCCACGGCCGTCGGCGTGCTGCTCTCGCCGGAGCACCTCTACTTCATCAACTGCGGCGACTCGCGGGCCGTCCTGTACCGTGGCGCCCGCGTGTGCTTCTCCACGCTGGACCACAAGCCGTGCAACCCGCGGGAGAAGGAGCGCATCCAGAACGCCGGCGGCTCGGTGATGATCCAGAGGGTCAACGGCTCGCTGGCCGTGTCGCGGGCCCTGGGGGACTACGACTACAAGTGCGTGGACGGGAAGGGCGCCACGGAGCAGCTGGTGTCCCCGGAGCCGGAGGTGTTCGAGATCCTCCGGGCGCCGGACGACGAGTTCGTGGTTCTGGCCTGCGACGGCATCTGGGACGTGATGAGCAACGAGGAGCTGTGTGAGTTCGTCAAGTCCCGCCTGGAGGTGTCCCACGACCTGGAGAAGGTCTGTAACCAGGTGCTGGACACCTGCCTGCACAAGGTACAGTGGCCGAACGCTGGTGGGCTGTTTTGGGTTTCTTCTCTCTGTCGGTTTTAGCATCGCCTGTATTGCAGTTGAGAGGGAGTTAATGTGCCAGCTTTATTTCAGAGTTAACGGAGCCTAGCCCCCCACACACACACACAAACGTGGTGACGCTTTCTCCATCGCACCTCACAGGGAAGCCGGGATAACATGAGTGTCGTGTTGGTCTGCTTGCCAAACTGCCCCAAAGTGTCAGAGGAGGCGGTAAAGAAAGACGCAGAGCTCGATCAGTTCCTGGAGTCTCGCGTGGAAGGTGAGAAGTCGGATTCGTGACTTTCTTTCCTTCTGCATCCTGTTTTCTTCATCCTGACCCGTGGCCCATTCTGTTGTAACCTTTTATTCAACTGTGTACTCCTTTCCTCATCTTTAAGGCTTATCAAAAATGTTGATTTAAAATCACCTCTACGGCTTTGACAATGAAGTGGAGGGGGGCGGGGGGGGGTCGACACATTTTAAAGGGACTATATGTTTAACAGGTAGGTTATGGGAAATGGAGGTTGTCCGGCTGGCCAGTCGCTGTACTGCAATGTTGCACTCTGCCTGTTCCTTCCTGCGCTGGTCAAATTCAGTATTAAAAACAGAACCCCTGACATGTCCCATTTCTTGTTCTAGCCCTGAACAGCCACACCTGATTAAATGATCACGGCGCTTGATGATGACGACTTGTCAGCCATTTCAAATCAGAGATAGATCATAAAGCCAGGCGGTGGGACGTTGGACATGTATTCATGTAATGACCAGAAGATAATGCTGGTCCCATGTTTGATGGGCTGGAATGGCCTCCTCAGCCTTTTCCATTACAATACTGTTTACATTCCTGCTAGTGAGCGTTTCTCCTTTGCCAAGATAATCCATCCGCTTGACATGCAGAGATTGTTCCGCGCTGCATTTCTATTTCGGTCTTCATCTTAAATCGAAGGCAACTGTTTATGATATTAGTATTCTTTGAGTTATGGAATTGTCTGATGATGATATTGATATAAAGAAATATAATAAAACTGCACTTTGAAAATGACTTCTCAACAATTCGAGAAATCCGCTGTTCCGGACAAGTTTCAGTGCCGGATTTTTTAAATGATCAGTTAATGTGTATTTCAAGGTGTTAAATTATAATAGTAGATTACAAATAAAAATACAGTGGGTATTTCTATCATTGGAGGATACATTTTTTATTTAGATACCCCTGAGTTTGTGCACACTGTATTCTCCCTGTGACAGCCCCTGCCCCTCCCCTCTCTTCCCCTGCCCCTCCCTGCCTCTGCCCCACCCTTCCCCTGCCCCTCCCTTCCCCTGCCTCTGTCGCGCTTTCCTGCTCCTCGACCAGTTTTCCGCTCGCTCTCCTCAGTCTTGACCAGACGTCCAACTCACCAGTCTCATTTCTCTGGTATCTCCTTTCTATCCTTGCCCATGTCATTTGCTGGCAAGCTGGTAGCAGGGGTTTGCTAACGTCTTTAGGGGTAATGTCATCTCTTCCCTCCAACATTGAAGTGCAGTTAATGCAACATTAGACCAACGTCTGGCTGGGCTCTGCGAGGGCCTGAGGGAGCTGAGCGCAGAGCGGAGAGGAATGCCGTCCTGTAGAGGGAATGTTCTGGCAGAGCGTATCTGGCGCCAGGCCTAACCAGTCTGACTGGGCTGTATGGCTGTCCCTCTGCTGCCTCATGTTGTCTGCATGTCTGGCTCTCACTCGCTTTCTGGTGATTCTTCACAAGACTCAACCTTGCGTTGAACAAATGACCAAAAGTGGTAAAGAAACATTTTAAATAGCCCAGATGAAATGATTGATATATGTATATTTTTCTTTTTAAAATCTGGACTGAAACCGACAACCCTGGTGTTGGACGCTTCGTTCTCTGTCACTGAACAGCCGTCTCCTTTCATTTTCTATCTCAGATTGATCTGGTCTGTGTTCGGGCTACTGATGAGATTATATATTTTTTTTCTCTCCAAGCCCACAGGTTTGAGCACCGCTGATCTATCACTTTCTATCTCTAGCCCATGCTTACCAGGCGGGTTTTCTTTCCTTCCCCTCCCCTCAGAGCACTGACCGTCCTTCCTTTGTCTGGCATGTCACACACTTCTCCTATTAAACAGGTCTCAGCCCTTTTCTGCTCCTTACCGCACATATGTTGTTACAGTCTGTCCAACGCACAGAACGAACACGGGGCTTATGTGACAGCAGCTGTGGTTTAATGCAGCCACCTTTTAACCTTTGCAATAATCCTGCAGTTCTCCGTCCCTTTTTTAATTTTTGCTCTCCCCGTTTCTCTGCCTCCCGGCCTCTTTGTGGGTTTCTATCCGCTCTCCCAGAGATCATAGAGAAGTCAGGGGAGGAGGGCATCCCGGACCTGGTGACGGTCATGAGGAACCTGTCCTCCGAGAGCATCCCCAGTCTACCACCAGGGGGAGGCCTCGCCAGCAAGTAAGAGCCACTTGTGGGATTTCCATTTCCAGGTCTTCCTCTTCTGTTGAGACTCGAGCGGTGAAAAGCTCCTGTGTTGTTTTAGTGTTTTGAGGGGGAATGATTTCCAGAAAGAATACAGGGGTCAGGTCACAGAGTTAGAGATGGATACATTTGATTAGGTTAGTAACCTCGGGTGGTTTTCTTCTAGAATTCTACGTCACCTCACTTATTGTGTGTGTGTGTCCTCACCCCTTAGGCGCTGTGTTATTGAAGCCGTGTACAACCGGCTGAACCCTCACAGGGAAGAGGATGGGGTAAGTTATCAGAGTGCTCCTCTACTCCCTACAGAGGTATTCTACCACATGTATTCCCACTAATGTCTGTGTCTGTGTACATTTGTCAACCTGTTATTTATCCATGCTCTACCTGCAATATGTTTCCCTTCTCACGCCTAAGAAGAACCTGGTGCATGAAACGTACCACTCAAAGGCTGATCTCACAGAGTCAGCTAATCCTCGGATTTTGCTTTTTATTGAGGCCCAGGTTTTCCAATAACAGAATGTCTTAACACCGGCGAGACGCATAAAAAAGAAAAGAAAACAATAAGAAACTGCGATTTATTTACTAAACTGTAAACTGTGTTTTCTCACACCATGGTAAAGGCATTAGAAAGTTGTTTGTACTGGCCAAATAATAACATTTTCTGTAGATTGGAACCAGCCTGACAGAAACAGGACAAGCAACGAACGCCGTCAGGAAACCTCGGGGACAGGTTGATTTTCTTCTGCTTATATCTTTATTTGGCCTTAAAATTCATACACGAGCTAAGAATCAACTTTTAAAACATTTTGCAACTGTAGTGTAGTGCTTCATAGATACCCAGCATAAAACCCCAAAGAGCAAGCACTGATTAAAAAGGGGCTATAAAAACCTCTGTTTCCCCATAGCACAACAACTTCACTTGATGTCCTAATTAGCAATCATACATTTTTGTTATAAATACACAATCTCTTCAATGCAATTCAAATTTGGCAAATTCAAAATTTTCGCTAAATTTGAATGCTTGACACAGATGCCGAAATGACCTGGCCAAAATGATTTGTAAGTACATTCCCAAAGCCACTGTTTGTTTAGTAAAATGTAAGACAAAATCAATAGAATTAACTTACTTGCTGCTTTGTTCTTGTTAAACTGCAGCCAATTGTAATTTGTAAATCATTTTTTTTAAAGCATTATTTAATTCAGTAGTTAGGCATTGACACATTATAACCAGGTAACTCTGCCTTTCAAATCAGTTTTACAGTAGCATACTTTAACACATACGGTTCAATATCAGCCTGTGGCATCACACAAACATATCCTTCGGATTGTAATGACAAGTCATTGTGTTTTGTATTGTAAAGTTAGTTAATTCACATAATCCTTTTGGCTGGTCTGATTATGTTTAGAAAGGGGAGGGACTATGGCAGAGCAGGAAGTACTGCCTCATCACAGGTGTAGTCTTTTAGAACAAGGATTCTTTTACATTTTAATTGAATGGCTCTACCAATAAAGGAAACCTATTTATTTTCAAACCTAAACCATGTCTTCTATTTTGACAAGCATGCAGTGCAATTATACTAACAGACAATATCAGTCTCATTCCTAATGATACTGGCAGTTACAAATGACTTTAACCGTATCAGTTTGTAGTTAATATCATCAATCGACACAGTACCCATTACCCATAAACCTTTGGGTGACAAATCTATTCCATCCAGCTACAAGAATGCTATTGGCTCCGCTGTGTTTGTTTCTTTAGTGGTACCGATTTGACGGTTGCATGTGTGATGTTGAAGCCGTGTCGCCTGACCCGCTAGGACATGTATGGCCTGAAGACTCCCAGAACGGGCCTGAGTGGCGACCAGAACTGGGCTGCTGAGTCACTTATTGTGTGTTTCAGTTGGACGCTCTGTTGTTTGCGATGTCGTGTCCTGGGAGCGTGGGTTGGGCTCTTGGACCTGCCCGTGGATGTGTGGAGGTGGCTTAGTCGGCCTCATGTGAAGAGTCTCCAGTAGAATAGCAGAGTGTCACGCTCCCCTTTAGCGAGACCGTTTGCGTTTTTCAGTTTAAACCGTAAAACGCACAACTGTCTTCTGTATCCACCTTGTTGCCCTAGTCTCTTACATCGTATGCAACAATGTAAGACTTGTGTAGCATAGTGGGACCTGTATGCGCACACATTCAAGTGTGAGCGTGACTTGAGTTTATCGGGCACTACACACTCTGCTGTACACACTTCATCCACACTGAGGGTTTGCTGGTGTAGACCTGTAGATTAACTGTGTGTTTACTCTGGTTAATGCAGCCCTCCTGTATCATTTGGTAAGTTGACGATGTACAGATGAATATCGGTGTTCCAATCACCTTAGCTGTAGAATAGTTTTCTCGTCAGTTGTGTTGCCTTCAGGTAAAGTGTTTTACCAGCTTCCCGATCGGACCCGAGAACGGCTTTATTTTTGGGATATAACGGTGGTGGTTGTCGAGGACTAGGAGCGCTGCGGATCTCTGAGATCTGGAGAGTGGTCACTGCCGGTCTCCTCGGAGCGGAGAGCAGTTGGTCGTGTTGTGTAGGGGGGCGTTTGGGGTGGCTGTCAAGTGAACAACTCCATGTTGTTAGGTGCTGTGGGTTTCCTGGGCTTGCCGTTTTTCATTGTGCGTTTTCTCTTACTCTTTCCAGAATGGAGCGGACCTTGAGGACTCCTGGTAGCTGCCCAGCAGAACTGCCGGGTCCTTACACACAAGACATCCTAACTCACTTTGTCCCTTTTATTGTCCCCGCGATACCAAGAGATCAATTGGACCAGAAATGCAGATTTAAAAACTGTCAACACACAACCCAAATGAGACGATTTCCGAATAAAAACAAATTCAAAGGGGAGCTGGAAGAAACACTACCACTACCTCCTAGTGAAAAGAATTTAAAACAAAATATATTGAAATGAAGACCCCCCCCCCCCCCCTCCAAGTTTTTTGGTGTTTTTTG
>JACXGK010013939.1:0-12219 GCA_016801125.1 Novumbra hubbsi
CACAACACCCAGAGGGGTTCTATAATAAACCAACAGGGAACACATTGAGGTGAGGGGCCTCTGTCCTGCCCCCCATTCATTCACAACACCCAGAGGGGTTCTATAATAAACCAACAGGGAACACATTGAGGTGAGGGGCCTCTGTCCTGCCCCCCATTCATTCACAACACCCAGAGGGGTTCTATAATAAACCAACAGGTCATCATACAGCGCCAGTGAAAGAGCAACACGTTGCAGCAACAAAGACACACGTTCTCTTTTCCATAGTCTGGTCTACGAAAACCTACAAGTGAGTTACAGCTTTGCTATTCATTAGCCTTTGAGACAAAGACAAGCAGGCCATTAGTACTGACAAACACATGCCCTCTTTCTAATAGTCAATGTTGCATGGAATGACTTCCATTGGTTTGTTTTATCGCAAATGAAAGTGGAGGTTTTACCATGAATAATTCCAGCTTTAAGATGAAGGCACTAATCACAGAGACACCTGTGAGGAATGGTCCCATTATCCCATCCCTCCACTTCAGGCTGGCTGGGGGAGAAGTCTAAAAGCTCTAGACAAACCAGGGAAACCGACTGTTCAGAGAACACTGTGACCTTGTTGTAACGGTATCATTAAACAATGTAACGCGCCATATTCGGCTCATTGCCGTGGGTGTCAATGGTTAGCCTAAAGCAGGGGTCTCAAACCGGTTCCACGGAGGGCCGAGTGTCTGCAGGTTTTATTTTTTTCCGGTAAATTGGTTCCAGGTTTAGACCTAAATAACCAGATGAGGGTAGACCTAACCAATCAGTGACATAATTAATCAATCAAGTACAAGGTGAGAGTGAAAACCTGCAGACACTCGGCCCTCCGTGGAACCGGTTTGAGACCCCTGACCTAAAGGTTCATGGATCAAGCTTACACAATAAAGTCTGCAAAAATAATCAGGCAATTTTCATTCAATTCAACATTCACACAGGATTGAATCCGATTTGTATCTGGAATACCTGTATTTGTTATGGAAAGTACCAAGTTCCTCTTAATAAGTTCCACTTAGGTCACAGAGTACCAGTCAAAGCAAGGGTGGCTACTACTAATTTACAATAAGAAATTATTTTGGATTTGTTCAATACTTTTTATGTTTACTCCATTATTCCATGTGTGTTATTTCACAGTTCTGAAGCCTTCACCAATATTCTACTATGTGGGAAATAGACTAATTTGACAAATTCCCTTGAATAAGTAGGTGTGTCTAAACATATATGATGTTAAATTAATGTTCAAACAGGATACATCTGTAAATAACCTATTAGTATAATTCAACTTAAATATTTAAGTTTATTTAAGGGCAGCCAATTAATTGAAGACAGACCATGCACACATTCAAACTGATATCTTTAACAGATCATATCTAAACCAGGCAAGAATGTGTCCCAATAACACTGGTTTCCTATCACTTCAAAAGAAGGAAATGATCAATGGTGTCAAACGCAGCGTTAAGGTTAAAAAACACAAAGAAAAATGAGTCCTGGTCTGATGCTATTAAAAAGTAATTTCTGACCTTCACAAAAGCTCTCTCAGTATTATTACAATGCCTAAAACCAGACCTATGTACGAATTCACACACATTATTTGTCTTCAGGAAGGTACAGCTTTTCCCCCAAAAACATTTTGGAACGGTAGTGTTAATATGGAGGACGATAGCTATTTATCCAGACCACTGTTGGACAATTAAAAAAATTCCCATAGTCAATTACGAACCTATAGAACAGCCAGACTTCTTACTTAGCAAGGATGACAATTTTCTTGCAACCCAACTGCCTTTTCTTTTACCGTTTAACTCCTAGAGCCTGGAAATGCATTTGGGATAGAAGTCAATCCCAATTATTATATTGTCTCTCCAAGTAAAGTATTAGTCATGACCGGCATGGTTTCGAGGAGTCGTGACTCTGTTATCTAACATCCTTTTGTACCGAGTGTATGTATGTAGGAGGTGTGTGGTTGTGTGTCTGTGTGTGTTTGTGTAGGAGGAATAGGCTGGAGGAGGAAGAGCAGATGTAAATAAGAGTCATGGAATTTATTGGTTGGTCTTGGTTCTTTACAGTGACTTGGTCTGTTATCTAATGGCTGGTGGCTGTTGAAATGTAAAAATGTTGGCCCTCTGAGCCGAAAGTGTGTTTTAGCATGCTGGCACGAGGGTGTGTGTGTACTTGCATTGTAAGTGTATTAATAGTGTGCGTTCATTAAAGTCAGTTAACACTGTGCACGCTGAGTCATGGCCATGTGCTGACTGAGTCACACACTTAGCTGGAGGTAAATGTCACCATCTCTCGGTGCAGGGATTTGAAACATGCCCGCTGACTTTGCTCAGCCTTCCGGCATTAGCAATGCTCTTTATCGTCTCTGACAAAACCACAGGTCCTGGATTGAGACATGGGTGTGTTAAGGCTTCTTGTCCGGTCAGTGCCCCCGGAGAATTCAACAGTTAACCTTCCCAACATCTCCCAGTTTACCAGAAGTCATGGATGATAAAGGGGACTTGGGTAAGTTAACAGCAATTATTTTCAAGTCTGCAGAGAATTCTAAAGAACTTTCCAGTAACATGTTTAACAGACACTATTGCAGGGTTTGATTGAAAGAGGAATGTGACAAGTTAAATGAGTTTAGGGCACTTGGTCTGTAACCAGAGTTTAATGGCTTAATTATCAACACTACATACTCCAGAGAAACCGGAATGCAGACAGACAGCAGACAATGAACCGCCAATGTACCGAGAGACAAAACATCAAGCTCTATCGCATCAAACGCAAATCCTCAATAGGGCACTCTGATATTGGAAATATAAGCACTGAGAAATGGAAGGGAACTTTCAGTCTACTCGAAAGAAAATCCAATTTCTTCTATTTTGTGTTGGAGTACAACTCACTGTCTCCTCTCACCCCCCCCCTCCCCCCGTCAGTCCAGTCACGTCAGGTCTGGTGGTGAAGGTGAGAGTGTTTGAAGTAGAGAGGAAGACGAGGTGTGAACTCCGGACACATTTTAATCAGACCAAACAAACCTGGTCTGTCGAAGGACAGGGCAACCTGACCAAAAGAGTAGGGCTTTCGCTGACGTCCGCTTTTGATAAAGAAACCGATGGGGCGAACAACATACGACAAGGTGTCATTTGGCGTGATCATCGCAGGTGGTGATTTGCTCCCACTGGCAGCTCTGACCACACAAACAGTCGGGCTCACTTGGTACAGTGAAGATCAACCGGAGGTGGTTTTCAACTAGTCCCTCATTCACGCAATGGTGTGAATTTGACTGCAAATGAAGCCCGGAAATACATTTGAAGAAATATTTTGGTCCAATGCGATCAGCTAAACACAATGACAACTGATGGGCTTCACAGGGCCATCTCAGGTGCAAACCGATTATGCGGACTGGAGGATCGGGGGTGATTTGAACCTGCACGTAACTAAATCTGCTCAAACGCGTCTACTTGAGATAAGGAAAGCATTCTGGCACTACATAGCTCTCACACACAACCTGCATTTTAATTTACGCTGTATCTGGGTCAGGCTTCCGAAGGGGAAGGAGTTTCCCAGCAGCACCTCTGACGCAAACCCGTGATAACCGACGCTCATCTCTAAGATACACAAACAACCGAACAGCTCTTTAGATGTCTGTAAGCCACTACCTCCAGGCCCAGAGTGGCATGTGAGGGGGGAGAGGTGGTAAATACTGGCCGTGACGTGCTGACATGGCTGCCAAAGAACAGAGAGAAAGAGAGCAAACAAAGAGAAAGCTGATTGTCAGTACAAAGGCTGTCTACTATCCATCAGGTAGTTTCCCATTCGGCCTCTGGGGTTGGCCTCCACAGGGGCATTTCCACACGTCAGAGAAGGAGCGAGGGAGGGGGGAGGAGGACGGTGCACCAGATGGAAAAGGAGCAAAGTGATGAGACCATGAGGGAGCACCACCCCGTCCGCAATGAAAACGGCTGTCGATTCCTCTGGCCTGGAAACGGGAGGTTCAAAGAAGATAAGACTCCTGGCTGAGTTACCTGAGGCATTATAAGGCACGGGGAGGGGGCTTTGGACAGGATCCAGAACTCACCTCCATGTATAGAGATGTGGGGATGGCGGGCTGGGAGAGGGCCGTGGGCAGGGAGGGGGCAGTGGGCTGGGAGAGGGCCGTGGGCAGGGAGAGGGCCGTGGGCAGGGAGGGGGCCGTGGGCAGGGAGGGGGCCGTGGGCAGGGAGGGGGCCGTGGGCAGGGAGGGGGCCGTGGGCAGGGAGGGGGCCGTGGGCAGGGAGGGGGCCGTGGGCAGGGAGGGGGCCGTGGGCTGGGAGGGGGCCGTGGGCAGGGAGAGGGCCGTGGGCAGGGAGAGGACCATGGCCAGGGGTGGGGTTAAAACGGACTAAATCCACATCACATTGGGACACAGTTCCACTAGATGATCCTTGAGTCCACGGCTCACACACACAAGCTCACTGAGTCTACATGCTCAGCTTCTGGTAGCCCATAGCCAGGCACACTAATTAATCTCTAGAGAGGGGATACTGTGGGTGGGTGTGTGTGTGTGTGACTTGGTGAATGTTCCAAAAAGAAAACATACATTCTGAGAGTCAGACAAAGAGACATCAAGAAGGCTAAATGAAAATGTTGCATACATCAGTGAGTTGTTCAGGCACATAATGGTACAGAAATGCCTCTATGTCCTGCACGCTCCCTCATATGTTCTCCAAACCAGTGAAACTGCATCTGCAGATCCTTTTATTAGGCATGTACCATCCACAAGTCCAGACGTCACATCCATACAGATGGGAGGACACGCATTATTCACATGTTTCCGACAGAGGCAGAGATGTACTCTGCAGTAACAGACAGTACCTTGACAAAATGAAAGCTGCAGCGTAAAATTTGTCCAAAGTGCACTCTGCATGCTGAGAGAAATGAAACAACAAC
This sequence comes from Novumbra hubbsi, assembly GCA_016801125.1. NCBI lineage: Eukaryota > Metazoa > Chordata > Actinopteri > Esociformes > Umbridae > Novumbra > Novumbra hubbsi. The sequence goes on from JACXGK010013939.1 coordinate 4,936, forward strand.
AAACCGAGCCTGAACAAAATGAAAAGTGCAGCGTTAAATCTGTCCGAAGTGCACTCTGCATGCTGAGGGAAATGAAACAATGAGCAATAAAAACGGAGGAGGAAGGCAGGCTTGTACCAGCAGTACTCACTTCTCAATGAGGTCCAACGTCACCCCAGGCACCAGCTTGGCACTTTTCTGCATACAAAACCTGAGGGCACAACACAGAAAGACATGGTCCAATCAGGGCAGCTTGAAAGAAAAACAACAGAACAGCCGGAAACATTTTTGCATTGTTATGTCGCCCACCATGAAATATGGGCGGGGTATTTGTTTGCATGTCAGGCACAACAGCTCATACAGGAATTCACAAACTTTGGGAGAGTTTCTTGTCATTGGCTCTGCATGTACAAGATCACATTGATTGGCCAGGGAGTAGCTCTATAACCAAAAATGTTTTCGCACAAACACACCCCTGATCCATCATGAAATTCTACAAACACTTCCCTCTCAAAGGGAACACATTTTTCTCAGGAACCCATAAAGACGTCAATAATGGATTTTCTGGCATTTATAATTTTTCAAAGCAAGAGCACTACTTTGCAAGGCCCAGGAATTGACTAACAACACGTGAAAGCATTGCAGTGCGAGAAAGCACAACAACGGCCAGGGCGGGAAGTCAGAGCGTCTGCGGCAGACTTGGCGTTCCCGGCGGGGCACGCGATGCGGCTACCACCGCCGTGTTGGAACCTCAGGTAACAGACACCCTGCCATGACGACCTCAGGGTACCACGGTAGTGGGTGTACTATGCCAGAACCCACCCGTCTAGCGGAACAGCACAAGAAGGGCCGAACGGATATTTACACGGCACGTGCATCGACAAAAGGGGAAAACAAACTGGATGCAACGACTCCCCACCATCAGCCACAGGGGGTTTGAGACCCTGGAGTTAACACAGACCTAGCACTGGGGGCTGCTGGGGATTAAGGGCTAAATGGGGCAGGGCCGCTCTCAAAAGGGAAAGCAGGGAAAACATGGAATGAAATGACAGAAAACCCGGCGAAAGGGACTTGAGGAAGGTAAGAGTTCTGCAGTGGAAGAACGTAAACGATCCCCTACGGCAGGACAGAGAGTTCCCAAGCGAACAGGAGGCTTCGATCCCAAGACAAAACAAACAGAGAGAGAGAGACGGGGAACGGAAAGAGAGGACATACTGTTACCCAGAGAGATAAAAGACCGGAGCCGGCAGACAAAATCAAGAAAGAACTTGTGAAGCGGTGGGGCCCCAAAGTGGGTGGTACAGGAGAAACAGAGATTCCCCACAAGTCCCCTGAGAACCAGCTGTCTACCGTGCATTACCTTCTCAAGCAGCCTTTCCCTAACTCCTTCAGTATATCTACCCCTCTACACCTAACTCCTTCAGTACATCTACCCCACTACACCTGACTCCCTCAGTAAATCTACCCTTCTACACCAGACTCCCTCAGTATATCTGCCCTTCTACACCTGACTCCCTCAGTATATCTACTTCTCTACATTGGACTCCCTCAGTATATCGACCCCTCTAAACCTGACTCCCTCAGTATATCTACCCCCTACACCTGACTCTCTCAGCATATCTACCCCTCTACACCAGACTCCTTCAATATATCTACCCTCCTACACCAGACTTCCTCAGTATACAGTGGGAAGAACAAGTATTTGATATACTGCAGATTTTGCAGGTTTTCCTACTTACAAAGCATTTAGAGGTCTGTAATTTTTATCATAGGAACACTTCAACTGTGAAAGACGGAATCTAAAACAAAAATCCAGAAAATCACATTGTATGATTTTTAAGTAATTCATTTGCATTTTATTGCATGACATAAGTATTTGATACATTAGAAAAGCATAACTTAATATTTGGTACAGAAACATTTGTTTGCAATTACAGAGATCATACATTTCCTGTAGTTCTTGACCAGGTTTGCACACACTGCAGCAGGGATTTTGGCCCACTCCTCCATACAGACCTTCTCCAGATCCTTCAGGTTTCAGGGCTGTCGCTGGGCAATACAGACTTTCAGCTACCTCGAAAGACCTGCAGAAAAGCATCCCCAATGAATGATGTTACCACATCCATGCTTCACGGTTGGGATGGTGTTCTTGGGGTTGTACTCATCCTTCTTCTTCGTCCAAACACAGCGAGTGGAGTTTAGACCAAAAAGCTCTATTTTTGTCTCATCAGACCACATGGCCTTCTCCCATTCCTCCTCTGGATCATCTAAATCAGGGGTGTCAAACCGGTTCCTCGGAGGGCCGTGTGTCTGCAGGTTTTTGTTTTTTCCTGTAAATTGGTTCCCAGTTCAGACCTAAACAACCAGGTGAGGGTAGACCTAACCAATTAGTGACCTAATTAATCAATCAAGTACAAGGTGACACCTGTTTGACACCTGTGATCTAGATGGTCATTAGCAAACTTCAGATGGGCCTGGACATGCGCTGGCTTGAGCAGGGGGACCTTGTGTGCGCTGCAGGATTTTAATCCATGACGGTGTAGTGTGTTACTAATGGTTTTCTTTGAGACTGTGGTCCCAGCCCTCTTCAGGTCATTGACCAGGTCCTGCCAGGTAGTTCTGGGCTGCTCCCTCATCTTCCTCATGATAATTGATGCCCCACGAGGTGAGATCTTGACTGGAGCCCCAGACCGAGGGTGATTGACCGTCATCTTGAACTTCTTCCATTTTCTAATATTTGCGCCAACAGTTGTTGCCTTCTCACCAAGCTGCTTGCCTATTGTCCTATAGCCCATCCAAGCCTTGTGCTGGTCTACAATTGTATCCTTGATGTCCTTACACAGCTCTCTGGTCTTGGCCATTGTGGAGAGGTTGGAGTCTGTTTGATTTAGTGTGTCTCTTTTATACAGGTAACAAGTTCAAACAGGTGCAGTTAATACAGGTAATGAGTAGAGAACAGGAGGGCTTCTTAAAGACAAACCAACAAGTCTGTGAGAGCCAGTGATCAAATACTTATGTCATGCAATAAAATGCTAATTAATTACTTACAAATCATACAATGTGATTTCCTGGATTTTTTTTTTAGATTCTGTCTCTCACAATTGAAGTGTACCTATGATAAAAAATTACAGACCTCTACATGCTTTGTAAGTAGGAAAACCTGCAAAATCTGCAGTGTATCAAATACTTGTTCTCCCCACTGTATACACCCCTACACCTGACTCCCTCAGTACATGTACACCTCTACACCTGACTCCCTCAGTATATATACCCCCCTACAACTGACTCCCCCAGCATATCTACCCCTCTACACCAGACTCCTTCAGTATATCTACCCCCCTACACCTGAGCCTCTCAGTATACCTACCCCTCTATTCCAGATTCATTCTGTATATCCACCCCTCTATTCCAGATTAATTCTGTATATCCACCCCTCTATTCCAGATTCATTCTGTATATCCACTCCTCTATTCCAGATTAATTCTGTATATCCACCCCTCTATTCCAGATTAATTCTGTATATCCACCCCTCTATTCCAGATTTATTCTGTGCCACCCCTCTATTCCAGATGAATCTACCCGATTCCCCAGACCCCCTCTGTACCTCTCTCGCTTTACTCCTGACTCCCCAGACCCCCTCTGTACCTCTCTCTCTTTACTCCGGACTCCCCAGACCCCCTCTGTACCTCTCACTCCTTACTCCTGACTCCCTAGAACCTCTCTGTACCTCTCTCGCTTCAGTCCTGACTCCCCAGACCCCCTCTGTACCTCTCTCTCTTTACTCCTGACTCCCCAGACCCCCTCAGTACCTCTCACTCTTTACTCCTGACTCCCCAGACCCCCTCTGTACCTCTCTCTATACTCCTGACACCCCAGACCCCCTCTGTACCTCTCTCTATACTCCTGACACCCCAGACCCCTTCTGTATCTCTCGCTCTACCCTCGACTCCCACAGTATATCTGCCCCGCGTTCTGAGGCATTTCTTATTCTGCAGATTTATTGGCAAGGGAAACATGTGTTTACATTGCCAAAGCAAGTAAAAACAGCTATAACGCATTAAAGAGAAAACACAAAAAACATATCTCCAATTTTATGTAGACATTACACAAAAGTTTTAAAGACAATAAAGGCCTTTTAAATATTAAATTATAGGCTTTTCCTGAATAGCGACAAGTACTTCCTCCCAACTTAATTTTCTGTTTATCCCTCTATTTGTGGCTCTCTTTTATGAATCTCGATCAATCTCTCTCTCTTTTCTTCCATTTCCTCTCTGGCGCCTGCAACGTTGATACGATAAAATCAGCAAGACTAATGACTAAAGGACTAATGAGCTGATTTGCCTTCGTTGGGCTGTTGTGTAATACAGACACAGCATAATGGTCCAGCCTGCTGCTCGAAGCAGCAAATACTTGTTAATGTATGAGACCTGCAGTACTAAAGGCTAAATGGTAATACATGGTAACCATTGAGAAACACCACCACCTCTTTGTAATGCAGAACAAAGTGGAGTCTGGGTTCAGGGCTCAGTTCTTAAGGCATATATGTAGACCTATTCATTTCTATGTACTGAAGGCAAAACTCTGTATGAACAATGCTTATAAAGCCCCAAAGGCTTGCTTTACTTTTTTTACAAAGAGCACATAGGCTACTAAGCTGCAATATCTACACGCACGCAAATAAATTAGGTTAGAATTTTAATTGCCTCTCACAAGAAACCACAACTATTATGGACACTAACGAGGAACTCAAGACATTCTATACATTTGTATTGCAAGGTTCTTCAAATCTTTGGGAAAGGAGATGTAAACATTTGTATTCTTTCAACTAGGCACATTCGTACCTCTTGTGAATGGTACCCAGGTCTCTACTGTACATGAAAGAGTATGCACTACATTCTGTCATCATGCTAGGTGGAAAAACTATTGTAAAGGGAGCTTTTAAGTCTTACGTTTACGGAAAGCCCTCCTACCAGCTAATAGGCCTTCAAGATATTCCACATTCTAAAATATTCTGAAGTATGTAGAGGTAAAACCCTCTTCCGGTCAGCATTCCCCATGAGGGCTGCTGAACCCAATCCCTATGTACAGTAGTGACACTCGAAGTCAGGGTGTGTGAGGCTCTGGAGGTCTATGCCTCCACATGGTAGAGACACCCCCAGATACCAGCAGAGAGAACGCAGACCCATTCACGCTACATCAACTGAATTATGGAAGTCCACGATTCAGAGTATGGACCTGCAGGGCTTGGTTCACATTCACTCTTCCCTTCCTTCCATGCGAAGACAGAAATGAGGGCGTGACTAGTGCACGAGAGTTAACTCTCCCCCACGTGGACCGGGGAGACGCGAGGGCCGAGAGCATTCTGCGTAGTTTCAGAACATTCGCGAAGCTACAAACACTGGATGTCGTCAGGGGATTTCCAGCCGAATGGAAGGGAAGACGATTGGAAAATGCGGCTCCGCAATGACGCATTCTCATTATGAATGGATGAGTTCTGCCTTTTGAAGGAGCTCCCCGCCACGCCCGCCGTCGGAGACAATGAGAAGCTCCTCGAGGAGAAGGACGTCCACGTTATACAGCGCAAGTAGCTCGGCACGCAGGCTCACACACGCAAGCGGGTTAGTGCGTGTCTCTGAGTCCATCTGTGTGTGTGTGTGTGTGTATTAGACCTTCACTTCCATAATGCAAACACACGCGACGTGCCCAGGTGGCGTGGCTGGCATGAGGAGAGTGGGCGGTGGCGCTAAGGCTCCAAGATATTGAGGCAGTCACCTGCCAAGGAGTTGGCAGGAGAACCAGAGCCTCCTTTAAAGATTCAGCTGAAAGGCGCTGCTACTCAGCGGGGCCTCATGAGCCCCCTAAACCGCTGATCAGTGTAGAGCCTCCCAGGCATCACTGCCTGCGTCTCCTTTAGGTTCCTCGTTCAACACCACCCTCTCATCTCCCCTCCTTACAAGCCTCCCTTTAATTCTCCAACACTCCACTACCACCCCCCCCCCCCCACAAGACGGTGCTCGATCAGAGATGATTTTACAGTCTGACGTGTGAGGAAGCCGTCTCCCCACGTCTCTCTCACACTAATTATATACTTTTTTTCTCTCTCGTGCTTCCTCCCTACGTCGGCACATTGTGGGCACGTTCGGAATCGAGGGCCAGCCATCACGGAGAGCGTCATGCATTAAGGAGAGGATGATTTCACTGTGGGGCTGAATGCATTAAGGAGAGGATGATTTCACTGTGGGGCTGAATGCATTAAGGAGAGGATGATTTCACTGTGGGGCTGAATGCATTAAGGAGAGGATGATTTCACTGTGGGGCTGAATGCATTAAGGAGAGGATGATTTCACTGTGGGGCTGAATGCATTAAGGAGAGGATGATTTCTCAGCGTGGGCAGAAAGTACACACAGGTTTCAATTCGTCTTAAAAAAGGGGCAGACCGTTGATATATGTTTGGCATTAGAATACCTTTTTTACTAACTCTCAATATCATGAATGCATTTGCAATTCTAACAGACCCTCAAGTCATTTTAAACTTGGCCTCGAAAGGAACAATCAACAGTTATCGGTTGCCTTTACTTCCAACTAATAAGTTAATTGGTCAAATGAGCCATTTGGGAATTTAGTTGACAGTCATAATATTAAATGTCAGGTTTCAAATTCACCCAAAACATAATATTCTTCAAACAAATAGCAGGAGATTTACAACGACCATCGAGACATCATGTATTTATTTGTCACACCCCAAGAATAATAATGACCAGATTACCACTTTCTGGAAAGGTCAGGTGTCCCTGATGGTATCAAGTCACTGTGTCTTTTTCCTACTCAACAGCCAAAATGTTGTTGACTACAAAAACAAAACCTCAGAAACAAGGGGAATAACGATTGTTGGGACCTTGGCTGTGTGGAGAAACGTGTGAAATACCCAACAGGCAAACACAACCCACCTAAAACGAGATCCACAACCCGAAACAAAATCCAGTAGCACATACAAATCATAAAATGCGCTAATTTGTTCGGCACACTGAAGTGCCTGAAGCCACATTAATTAGTACAGTAGTGGACTGTGACTTTTTCAAATAACATTTGCTTGTTTAACAGCTTGTTGAATTTGACATTTCTTGAGGCACAGTGAATTAATCATTTTGACCAGAAGTTGTGAAAACCTGATAAAGATGCACAGAAGACTGGTTGCTACAAAAACAAGAGGACAAAAACATGTGCCCATTGGGTTTGAACAGGACACATACAGGGGTACATGCAGCGAGACATACAGGGGTACATGCAGCGAGACATACAGGGGT
>JACXGK010013940.1:0-12700 GCA_016801125.1 Novumbra hubbsi
AGGTGGATGTGCAGGTTACATAACATGAAGCCTTCTTTCTTTCCTCAAAGGTGGATGTGCAGGTTACATAACATGAAGCCATCCTTCTTTTCCCAGAGGTGGATGTGCAGGTTACATAACATGAAGCCATCCTTCTTTCCCCAAAGGTGGATGTGCAGCTAACATAACATGAAGCCATGCTTCTTTCCCCAGAGGTGGATGTGCAGGTTACATAACATGAAGCCATCCTTCTTTCCCCAGAGGTGGATGTGCAGGTTACATAACATGAAGCCTTCCTTCTTTCCCCAGAGGTGGATGGATCGTTTTACGCTCATAACATGATTCTTGAATGCATTTCTTGCCCTCATGTTCAGTGTTACTAAAAGATATAAAGCCATGTAATTTCAATGAGACGCACACTTGAAATTGGCTTAGTGAGACAATTATACAGCCTTGATCATTTCAACAGTAATTTACTCTGGTTCCATTATATCCCAGGAAATTGTGCGATCATGCACTATTCTGTGTGTACCCCACATGGCACCCTATTGCCTATATTGCACCCTATTTCAAAGTAGGCCCTGTTCCACAGTAGGGCCCTACACAGTGAATAGGGTGTCATTTAAGATATGCAAGTACATGTCAATATTAAAGACTACTAGGGTGAAAAATTATACTGTTTCCTATGGGACTGTGTACAACATAGGGACTACAGTGGTAAAAAAAGAGTTTACTACATAAGGAATACAGTGGTCAAAAGGAGTGTACTACATAGGAAATACCATGGTCAAAAGGAATGTACTACATAGAAACTACTGTGGTCAAAAAGAAGGCACTACATAGTGAATACAGTGGTCAAAAGGTGTGTACTACATAGGGAATACAGTGGTCAAAAGGAGTGTACTACATAGGGAACAGTGTGTTTGTGCTGCTTTTCCATCCCTTGACATGAAATACTTCCAATACTTCCTTAATGATCTTTGTACTTTAATTAAAGCAGATGATCCAACCATTACACAGCACTATATTAATAAAGGACACGTCCTAAACACAACCCCAATTCACTGCATAGTTCACTTCATTTGACATGGGACCTTCGTAGGAGCCCAGTCAAACCTTGTGCCCTAGATAGGACATAGGGTGCATTTGGTAGGCAGACGTTGTGTTTGACAATGCACAGGATTGTGTGGAGCTAGCAGAGCGGTTTATTAATTCCCTTGCTCAGCGCAGTCAACAGACTAATGAGGAATGTTCTGCCAATTACATTCTTCTCTGTTTCCATGGTGACCCGCTGACATCACCTCTGCACTTCTGCGTGTGCAAAATCTGTCTCCTACCATCGCTAAGCCTCAGTCTGTAATTCTATCAACCAAGCTGCCCAACATGTCAAGTGAATTCCTATCCAAATGAACAAGAGTATTGAAGCCTTATAATCTCATTTAAAACTTAGCTGCAGTAAGAAGGAATTAAGGTAAGCAGATGAGAAAGAACAGTCAGATGTACTAGCAAGGCAAAGAGTAGGAATATTATTGGGGAGACATTCCTTTTGCAAAACAAGGCCTTTAACTAGACAAGATGGATGGTCTTAATATGATCACGTTGCCGCAAAAACATTTTTACAACCAACCAGCCAGCAAGACATGGACAAAACATTGGATACAGGTAAAGCTACAAATACAGCCGAAATGGGAAACACTGACCCAAAAGGCCATCTAACGAAGTATATAGTGTTCTCACTGGGTCTGCGCAGTTGCAAATAGTTACCTCTTGCTGCAGTGTTGTTGGAGGAAACTGGGCCAGCACAGGGCTTCAGTAGATCAAGCTCCATGTAGAGCAGCTCTCTGACAGTGTTAGCTTTAGCCGCCGGGCTAACGGGGATATTGACATAGTTGACACTGGGGTCGCTGTGGCGATGCAGGCGCCTGTCCAGCGGTGATGACCTCATCATGGTGGAGGCAGGCAGTGGGAATGAGAAGCAACCACCTGCAAAAAGTTGGTCAGACAGTTACAATGGCCTTGTTCACACAGGTAACGCAAGTGTGATCTTCTGCACAAGTCATTTGCGAGGGCTAATCTGATTGGTCAAAATATCAATTAGTGTGGGGAGGTAGAGGCTTTCAGGTCTATAAATATATATAGAGATGTTTTGTGAATTGAATTGCCAATAAAGTAATAGCTTACATACAAGAGCCAGACCCACAGATATACTGACCTGGTGAAGTTGAAGGTCCTGAGTGTGAGGGGCTGTGGGCCTAATATGGTCAAGAAAACGAAACAAATATTACATTACAGATACACATACACACTTTTCAGCTTAATGTCAGAGTTGGTTAAAGTTCATGTCTTTTCCACGTTTTCTTTGACGACAGACGGAGTTGGAGAAGTTTCCAGTGAACCCCGCTGAGGGTGAGGACTGTGACTGATTAGTCCTCAACAGATGGAGGGAGGCACACGTTGTGACGGTGTTCTGCTATTCCTTATTCCTTTCGACTATGAAACCGCGGCGCTCTATAGGGAATGGGGTGCCATTTTGAGGGTAAAAGACGGTTCAAGTACATAAAAGACGAGCCACGGCGTTAAAATGACAAAATGTAACGGGGAAAAAAATATAATTCTGACGATAACACGTAACTTAAGCCATTCAACTGGAGCAAGTATACAAGCAACTTGTGGTAATTTACGCACACGTTCTGTTATTTTGTTGGGCCTCAAACCAACTTTCCGGGCGCTACAATTGTCATTCCCCACTGGCCGAACAAACACGACCACAACAGTTATTTAGAAGATACTAAAAGGGCTAGCAAAAATATAACAGAAATTGTCAACAACTGCCTTTCTAGGATATTAACTTACCCGCTTAATGTCTAGCTTCCTAGCAGAGAACCATTGCTCGTGTGTAGTGTAGTTGTGATCAATACCCTGGTGGCTACATAGGATGGGGGGAGACATATCGGAACACGTGCACTGTTCCGGCGCGAATTCGCAAGCAAACACGCCGCCTGGCCTCAGATGGCCGCTTACTTAGCGTCTTCGAACCTCTTTTAAAAGTTTCCACCAAACCAACCAACGTATGTTTTCTCACTCATGCGGACGCTTTGCGCAACCGTTGATTGACAAATCAAACGCCCATTACACAAAGTGGGACGCAGACACATTTCCTGGTCAAAGAGAAAACTACGTTATATGTCGTGGAGCTCCGCCCCCTAGAGGGCGTTAGCTCCTAGTGGTTTACCCTCGCCCCGTAGCGGCCACACTGAGAATTTCATGCACTTACCTTGGCTCAGCCAATCGGGGCATGCCTGACCCCTATACATAGCTGAGCGCACCCTCAGCTCAGCCTCTCCTTTTTTCTTTAGCTCGACTGAACACTATTGCAATTTTTAGCACTTGATGAACCATGTCGCCGATTATTATTTTAACCGGCGCCATCAAGAAAATATGACTTTTTGTTCCTGGAACGTCTACCTTTTGGACATGATCCTTCTTCCTCTTCGGAGGAGGTGGATCAGACGTCGACGGGGGGAGAGGGGGATGTTCCTTCGGGCGTTCTCCCTCGGACCCATGAACCCATACTTTCTCGCCCCTTCTTCACAGGTGCGTGGCGTGGGTTTTTTTCCGACGTGACACGAAGAGAGGACGTCGTCAAAAGGCTTGCCAAATCCTACATTCCCTTACTAGGGTCGTAGTGAGACACGAAGTGTTACGCTGTGTGAGGCTCTCTGTGGAGCTAGCTCTGCGGATCACTCCCTCCCGGGCTAAAGGCTAGCTGGGCTAAAAAGCCCGCCCTCTTCCAGGCGCACGCGGTGTGCGCAGGAGGTGTTATGGCTACATCTGTGGTGAGACATCGTCATCTACGGTTTCCTTGTCTTCGTTGAGGGTCGCAGAGAATGCTCCGCTGATCAACGCACCGATGTCTTCTTCAGGGTTTATTTGGTAAGACTACCACGACAATGATGACCACATCTTGAGGGACGCAGAGAGAACTCTGCTGATCTTCGCCTCTTCAGGATTTTTCTATGATAATTCCAGATGTGTGGCGACGTTGCCGGCTTGCCCCTTGGTTTTCTGTGAATAAAGATAAGGTCGATCTTTACTTTGTCTCTGAGGAGCTGAGGTCTGAGTTCATGTTCGTTTCCCTCTTGTTTGCTCCCTCTCCGTCAGGGATAGTTTAGCAACTCCATTGGTTACCGCAGTCACACCGGCTATTCTATAGCCAGAACGACTATGGTTCCTCTGGTTATGAGCAGTGGCTTTGCGAAAGAAACGTTTCTTTTCAGCGTAAGCCCTGTAGTTGAGGGTCAGTATAATCCTGTGTCTGTTCAACCATGACGATGATCCAGACCAAATGGTAAGTCATTCCTGATATGTGGCTGGGCCGTGTAATGCTGTCGGCTCGGCCCATTGGGTTTCTGCGAACCCCCCTACCCGGGGATAGTTTAGCTACTCCATTGGTTACCGTAGTTACACCGGCTATTCTTAGCCGAGGCGACTACGGTTCCTCTGTTTATGAGCAGTGGCTTTTGCGGAGGAAACTTCTTTCCACCTAGTCCCTGTAGTTGAGTAAATCATTCCTGATGTGTGGCTGAGCCGTGCGACACTGTCGGCTAACCCCCTCAGTTTTTCTATGGATGCAATACGGTCGTCACGGTTCTGTGACGGCAACCCGGTCAAGCCACGGGACGCGTTGCCTGGGCAGCGGCCCTATACATCACCCAGTGGTTTCTCTGTCCTGCAAGGTTCCCGGTTGGCCAATGGTTAACGTTCCTGACTTCCCAGTGGAAGACTCAGGTTCGCGTCCCGCCTGCATATTTTTTATTGATGAATGAAAACATTCGTCGCCTTTTGCTCCACTGGCAAAACGGCATTGCACAGCCACGCACGACCGCCCTGTGAGTTCGGTGGAGAGTGCACGCCGGACGGCGAGTTATCTGAGTTCTGACACAAAGCGTTGTTCACAGTCGCTTACATCACAGTCAAATCGGTCTCTCTCTGTATTGCCAGGTTCGTTGACTGCTTGTGCTGTTGTCGATTCGGGTGCCTCTGGTGGGGTAATAGAGAAACTTCCCAACTCTTAAGTAAGAGTTGTCCGATTCCCATTGACGACCCTTTTCTGCTTCTGGGTGACAACGTCCTCACGCCCCTTCCTAATTTAGAAGGGACAGGGGACTCTTGGTCACCCAGGGTGCGTGTGCCTAAGGGTCAGGCTCCCTCACTTAAGGGGGAGCCTGTCCGCGGCGGGGGCAAGGGCTGCCTACGAGGGGTTTTCTGAGACTGCCCTGTCATCGGAGATAACGGAGCTCCGCCCGAGCTCCTCTCTGTGGAGAGACAGCGGGTTATATTCCCCCTACTTTCTTGTGCCAAAAGAAGACAGGAGGAGTGTGGCCGATTTTGGACCTACGCATACTCGACAGATGCGTGGCCAAAAGGCCATTCCGGATGCGCACCACGAAGCGCCTGTTGGAGTTCGTCCTCCCAGGGGACTTCTGTACGAGCAGAGATCTGAAGGACGCATACTTTCACGTGCCGTGAATTCCTCGACACAGGAGGTTCTTCAGGTTTGCCTTCAAGGCAAGGCAAACGAATATGCCAGGGTGCAGTTCGGGTTCGCTCTCGCCCCGCGCACATTCTGCAAATGTGTGAAGGCGGCGTTGGAACTTTTACGCACGGGTATCAGGATCCTGGCTTACTGATACTGATGTCATCAGCAGAGCTGACGATGGCGCACACGACACAGGTGGTGACACAGTTCTCACACCTGGGACTGGCGGAGAACTGGTTAAGAGCGCGCCGTGGCCGAGTCAGCAGGTGTCCTATTTGGGTCTCCGTCTGGACCCGGGGGCTATGACAGCACGGTTGTCGGAGGAGCGGGCAAGGAGCATTCTCTCTGCCCTGCATCTCTGCCGGCCCCCGTGCACGAGGTTCGTGCCGGCAGTCATGTCCCTTTTTGCCCACAGGGTGGTACCTTTAGGGTTGCTGCACATGCGCGCCCTACAGAGATGGTTCGCCGAACTACGGGTGGACTTGGACCATTGGAGGAACCCAGTCTTGCTGGACCGGGGTGTCCCCATGTGCAGAGTGACGTCATTCGTGAGTGTTTTTCACAACGCGTCGCTGACGGGCTGGGGAGGTGTGTGTCAGGGTCGTGCAGTGAGGGGTGTGTAGCCAAGTGCTGGCCGCCACATCAACCTGCTGGAACTCGAGACGGTTCTCTTGGTACTGACCCGCTTTGCCCCGTTGCCCAATCGGACGACAGTGGCGTACATAAATCGACAGGGCAGAGTCAGGTCTCCTGCGCTCCACCTGCCAGCGAGGCACGTATGGCTTTGGCCTCACAGCCGATTGCGTTCTCTATCCGCTGTACACATTCCAGGGATCTTGAATGTGAGGGCAGATATGATGTCGCGGGGCAGTCCTCGAGAGAGAGACACCAGGACTATGCACTCCTCGAGACGGATGCTCGCCATCCATGGCCGACGGGGTTGCTTTACGCTTTCCCCCCACAGACATGCATCGTGCATCAGTTGGTGCGAGTGAAGGTGGATCGTTTGTCCGTAATTCTGATAGCTCCGGACCGCCCGACAGCGGTCTGGTATCCGGAGTTGATACAGATGCTGGTGAGGTCACCTTGGCCCCTCCCTATGCGACGAGATGCTCTGTCTCAGGCGGGGGGCACGATCAAACGCTCACTAATGTTATGCGGGCCGTTGGCAGCCTGGTAACTGAGAGGGACAGGTTAGGACGCCGCAGGCTGTCTGACAACGTCATTCGTACGATTCATGGGGCGAGGGCCAACTCTACCTCTAAAATCTACACTAACAGATGGGCTATGTTTGAGCGTCAATGCGACGTGTCTAGTGTAGACCCTGTCTGTTGCCCGGTGTAAAAGATATTCTCTTTTTTACAGTCTCTTTTCGATATGCTTCCTAGACCGTCAAAGGTTACGCGTCAGCGATCTCTGCGTGTCATGAGGGGTTTGGGTAAGGGTCTGTGTTCACCCCTGGTCAAGCGTTTCCTTGCGGGCACGCGTCGCCTTCGCCCTGTGGTCAAGGTTGGCGTGCCTAAATGGGAGCTGTCTATGGTCCTGACGGCGCTCGGTGAGCCGCTGTTTGAACCACTGACACAGGCTTCTTTGAAGTCTCTGTCACTTAAGACAGCAATGCTTATGGCGCTGTGCACTGCCAAACAAGTGAGTGATCTGTGCGTTTTATCCACTTGCTCGGATTGCTTGATTATCAATGGTGATTAAGCAAGGCAGTGTTTCGGCCAAACCCCACGTTTATGCCTAATATCATTACGAGTTCTTTTAGATCTCGGGTGATCAAGCTGCATGCCTCTTGCCCTCCTCCCCAAGGAGATGCTGAAGAGGTAAGACGGCACCTTCTGTGTCCTGTTCGCACGCTGGCACATTACGTGGAACACACAAAGAGGGATCCGGTCTTCCCCACAGCTGTTTGTGTGCCACGGCGATAGGTTGCTTGGTAGGCCCCTTTCTAAACAGCGGTTGTCTTACTGGCTGTGCGAATGTCCTTTTTCTACTAGATAGACGTTCCCTCGTCTTCGTTGGCACACTGTCCATGGCACGTTGCCAGTGGCTTGGTGATGCGCCCTGTAGATTATCAGCTTGTACTGGACATTGTTCGTATTGCAGGAACGTCTCGCTTGGTTCAGCGGGATTGAATCCTGCATTAGAACAGGGGACCCGGGTTCGCTCCCATTGTGGTGCACTTTTAGTGTCGCCATGGTCTCGCTGTTTTAGTTCATTCTGTACTGTCAGGCTCTATGAGCACGACAGTTCGCGCTTATCTCCCTCTTCCTGTTTTAAACAGTTTGGGGATGTGTAGGTGCGCTTGGGCAGGGTAAACCACTCTCCTTATCCTAGCGAGAGTGGTCCACCTTTGAATGTCACTGCGTGGTCCCTTCATTGGGACCGGCAGGGAGTACATTTCGGCTCACGTAGCTCCGCCGTAAACCACTAGGAGCTAACGCCCTCTAGGGGGCGGAGCTCCATGACATATAACGATAATTACCGGGAATGTCACTCCGGTTATATGAGTGGAGCGGAGCCCCCTAGACTTGATGCCCTGCCGGCCCCCGTTCATTCTCGCTGAAGAATTATATCGGGAGGCTGAGGGTGCGCTCAACTATATATAGGGGGCAGGCATGCCCCGTTTGGCTGAGCCAAGGTAAGTGCATGAATTTCTCAGTGTGGCCGCTACAAGGTGAGGGTCAACCACTAGGAGCTAACGCCCTCTAGGGGGCTCCGCTCCACTCATATAACCGGAGTTAAATTCGCGGTAACTATCGTTCAGGGTGAAGGAGACATTAAACGGCTCGTGGTTCAGAACCGCTGATTACACTCCCACACCGGGCGTTTTTGAACGGCGACATTGGTGAAAGTAAAGAAATGCGATGTAATTCTATCAACGCATGTTTCTGCGATGGCTGCGCAAAAGGTGGGCTATGAGTGACACCGTTTCACGAAGCCAATCGACTTCTGAAGCTAGCGCTCTGAAATCCGTTGAACTGGTTGAACTGCTTTGAGACCGTTGCTCTCAAACCTATGCATGGGGAGAATTGTACCTCTGACATGAATCCGAAAGTCAAAGGCTCGGTAATTAACTGGCAGGTGGATTCAGGTATTCCAGCTGCATAGCAAGTCTCTTGCACACGTCTGCAAGCCCTCATGTCTGGCTGGTAGTTACTGTAATAGAGAATGCGTTTGTAGTCAATATATAATATCTGAATTGGGATGTGCAGAAAAGGTTTGGCAACCGCTGCTATAGAACTACTTACTGACGTGAGGCTTCCTCGTCTTACCCAGGAAGTTCTTCTGCTTATATAAAACAAATGACGTACGCTTCCACACAGACACCCGCCGTGCACGCAGCCATGCTCTCAAGCACACAAACGTGTTGACACAAACCTGCACGCAGTCAGCCGTCACTGAAATTCAGAAAACCGCTGCAAAATTACTTTATTTTCCTCTCTGAAGACTATTGCGATGCGTGTCATAAAGAGCACAGAAATCCTCCATACAGTGCACATAGCCTGGTTAAAAGTAGTGCTTTAGGGAGTAGAGTGCCATTTATGACAAAGACGAAAGCTCCCTTTTCACGCAGAAATTAATTAGGGACACAACATGACAGATGGAGCTGTAGGGGCCGTTTCCCAAATGGCACAATATTCACTTAGTATTAGACCACACGTGGAAGACCATTTAAGGGACAGGGATTCATTTGGGACACTGGGAGAGAGTGACGGTATATTATCAAAGGCTTCTTAAGATGGAAACAAAAGGTTTTCCATTTTATTCTGTGAGTTACACATAAGCTTTTCTCCCTCCACCCCCTTCCCTCAACCCCCCCCCCTCCTCACTCTCTCTCTCTCTCTCACACACAGAGAATAACAGACCACTCTGCTCAACCGAGGATTTGAATTAAGCCAGAGGAATCAATTAGCAGAGATGTCTCGTAACATCTTGTCACACTTAATTAACTAGAACATCGAATCATTTCATTCTGTCTGAGTGATTTCACAGGGCCAGTGTGGGATTTGAACAGCATTAAAACCATGGATATATATAATCCATGTTCATGTTTACCAATCCCAGAGTGACCATTTAAAAGTTGTTTGCATGCAGGCTGTGGCTCAGTGAAAGAAGTCCTCAGTAATAAAATAGACAGCTTTAAAGAGGTGCCGTCTGTGATGCAAACAATGGAAAATTAGTTTGTCAACATAATGGAGACTTCAGAAAACTGGGCCCCCATATCTGATGGCTTTAAATGTAAATCTACTAAAGGCTTGACATCGGAAAGCACCTTGTACATGTATGGGCTGTCAATGTAAGTGGCTAATCTTAGCCTTCAAAAACAAGGACCTTCAAATGAGTTGATTAGCATGACCCGATCCCAGAATGGTATTACAGTATCTCTGTCCGCCAAACATTGTTTTTCCCAACCTCGCTCTCTCTCAAATAATAAAAGGACAATCCGTCATAAACAAAACCTAATGGAAATCTTCCACTGCTGTGATAACTAGTAGATGTACAGTACGTTGTGATAACTAGTTCCGGTGCTCTGTGATAACTAGTTCCAGTGCGTTGTGATAAAACTAGTTCCAGTGTTGTGATAAAACTAGTTCCAGTTTTGTGTTACCTGTGAGCAGCCAGGAAGCAGCAGGGGTCTCGGGGAAGGTGCAGGCCTTATGGGTGTGGGGCTACATCGTCCACCGTGGTCCAGAGGCGGGGCCCTGTCATTGCTCCAGGACCGTGCCCCCTCGACAGGGGCCTGCCTCGGAGCCCCTACCCGCTGGAGAAAGTCCTCTGTTGCGTTAGAAGGGTAGGAAGGACAGCCCTGGCCCTGGCACTTCGCTCTGGGACCTTGGTGACCACCCCACTCGACCCACCTTTCCCTCCCCGGTTTGGGTGCTCCTCCCTGGGGTGATGGATCCCTGAAGGCCAGACTCTGGAGCAGGGTCCTGGGGGTGTCGTAGCGTAGTTGGAGCAGGCTGGGCGTCTGGCGCTCCTCAATCAGCTCGCAGGGGGAGCTGCTCCTGAAGGAGGAGGGGGGAGTGGCGGGGGAGAACGGTCTGATCTCTGGGATCAATCCAGAAAGAGGAGGCGGAGGAGGAGACTGAGGAGGGGAGGAAAGAGGAGGCGGCAGGCTAATCAGAGAGCCAAACTCCTCCCCCCCTTCCTGACTGGCTGTGTCCAGACTCCCTGCGCAGGAAGAGAAGCTGCCCGAGTAAGACGATTGGCTGCCAGTGGTAGCTATTCCGATTCCACTGTCCAATGAACTTTGGCGCCCGCTGTCGTTGAGACCGCGAGTGCGGGCAGTTTGCCTGGAAGAAAGGCGGTTCATGACCGCAGCGTAGAGACGCTCGTCTGGATTGGGGAATGACCCCCCATTGGAAGGGGCTGATAGGGTTTCGGTCGAGGAAGTGGGACGTCTTGGCTCCAACCACATGGGGAGGTGGCTTCCAAGGCTCATATCTGATTGGCTAGTCTCGGAAGAGGATGAGGACAGGCTGCTCCGGTCGTCTCTAACAACAGAGGAGCTGCAACTGAAGGTTGAGGCTAGGGAGGAAATAATTGATTAGCGGACCAATAGAATCACTGATTGACTGTGCTTATATTAGATGCCACATTGGTGAAGTTTGAGCGATTTTGTTGAATTACAGCAACAAGTCAGTTAACAGATGTAACCGGTCCAGTTAAGGTTAAGTTGGGTAATTCATTGATTGATTACCTGCGCCGCTCTGTGAACTACAGTGGGACAGCCTACTGAGTCTTCTCTCCAGGTCTGACGCTTCATGGCTAATTCTCTCTTCTGAGGAGGTCCGGCTAGCAACAGGATCTAACCCTACACACACATATACACACAAACAACATGTGTCTGGTTAAAGTTGACACATACTAAATGCATTTTTAAACTGATGGATAAAGCAGAAGCCTTTGGACTAATAGGCTGCATTTTTAAACTTTATACAACCTTAACGACAAGTCTGATGTTGGACGAGAATGCAATGTCCAATATGTTGTGACAAAAATAAAAAAAGACAATCTCTAAACTGTGAGAGGAATAACGTGCTAATGTGTACATTGAATTATTTACAGTTGGTGTTTGTGTGTGTGTGAGAGAGAGAGAAAGATAGAGAGAATGGAAGATAGGGTAGAGCGTAGTGTCAATCGACCCCATCACAAGGTAAGCATGACATCAAATTAATAGCTAATGCTAACTGCTAACTCCTACTTTCCTACATGAGCTGTTGGTTAATGCTAACTTAAACCCCTAAAGCAGGCTTAGTCAATGTGCTGAACAGGGTGTCAGCTAACACTGGCTAGCGTTCAGCTATGCTAATTATAGCGCCTTTACAGCACTGAATGTCTCAGGACGAATTGGCAGCAATCTCGAGCTTCTCTGACACACAGACACACCTCTTATTGCCGACACCCACAAACAGATCATTATTCAGTGCCAAGATTTATGTAAATATTCAGTTTCAAATCAGTATTTTTGCATTTAACATTTATAAATTAAATAATCAAATTCATGAATTCAAGTGCTATTACTATACTTCATTTTTAAAGAGAACTTTACAACTTGTAAAACATGTTTATTCAATTGAATAATACATTTTATTTGAGTCTGAATACATCAGAGCTCAATAGAAGACATAGCTTTTATTATAGTTAATAAACTTTACTGACACAAAATTTCACATTATCAAAACGTTTGGATATTCAATACATATATTTTAAATAAATTAGAATACACACACACCGACCCAGATGGTTGACCCCTCTAAAATACAATCTGTGATTTAAACAACAAAACATTCACTATTATTATAAACAGTTCCGGGATGGAGCCAGACCTGACCATGCCTGTGTGTCTACATGCATATGTGTGTGTGTGTCTACATGCATGTGTGGGTGTGTGCGTCTACATGCATGTGTGGGCGTGCGTCTACATGCATGTGTGGGCGTGCGTCTACATGCATGTGTGGGCGTGCGTCTACATGCATGTGTGGGCGTGCGTCTACATGCATGTGTGGGCGTGCGTCTACATGCATGTGTGGGCGTGCGTCTACATGCATGTGTGGTCGTGCGTCTACATGCATGTGTGGTCGTGCGTCTACATGCATGTGTGGGCGTGCGTCTACATGCATGTGTGGGCGTGCGTCTACATGCATGTGTGGTCGTGCGTCTACATGCATGTGT
>JACXGK010013942.1:0-12150 GCA_016801125.1 Novumbra hubbsi
CTGGTGGTAGTAGTATGGGGGTGGGGGCCTGGTGGTAGTAGTATGGGGGTGGGGGCCTGGTGGTAGTAGTATGGGGGTGGGGCCTGGTTATTCAGCCATCCACAGTGACCCTCTACAGGGAAAATGCACGTGGTACCAGATTACATAAATTGGTAGCTGAGCATCATGTCCTGCCAGATTGCCTCAATGTGCACATTTTCATCTCCCCCGAACTCTCCCTCGCCTGAACACCCGGAAGCCATCGACAGGCTTGTGGACGGTTGTTATGCTCTTGTTTGTATTCCATTTGTGCATGCAGGGTTCTATGTCGCTCTCTCTCTCTCTCTCTTTCTCTCTCGTTCTCTCTCACCGTGGGCACAAAGGTGAGGAAATGCAATGCAAGGGCTTTGGATCATATTCTCTGGGGAAATCTCTGAATCCGTGAGTCTTTTTTTGTTTTTTATAAACGAATCAGGAGTTCACTTGAGGAAAGAATATTAAATGACTTTCAGCTTGAGTCTGATTCTGTTCAGTGTGTTGAATGCCATTAAGTGTTGGTGGCCGTTTACCCGCAATTAAGACAACGTAAAAAAGTTTCTTGCTTTAACTACATGTGTTGTGTGTGATGCACGTTACTGTTCAACACAAAGATCTTAGTTGCTTTACATTATATAACCATCGGTGTAGTTATAATGAAAGCCGGGGGATAGAGCATATCCTGGGGTGTTGCTATTCCACAACCCTCAGGAATTAAACGTTAATATGCCACACAAGAATCAACGCATCTCTTCAATCATAATACATATCATAACTCACTATCAATTGTGTGTGCTTGTCAAATCCCCTAAAGGCCTTGGTTATTTGGTGGCCTGGCGTGGATACACACGTTAAATCACCTCCTATTCTCTACAGCGCTGGTTGACGACTCGTTCCCAACTGGGAATAGGGTGTCATTTGGAGTGCGTTTGCTCGGGCATTTAGGTGAGTCGGCACACACTCGATACGAGCTACATGAATCAGCATCAACGCCATGCTACATTAGCGACACTGATGTAACGGCCCGGGTTGTGTGACGCCTCCTATAGCAATGTACTGTATAATGACTGACAGTGGCAATAATGCCTATGCAGTCAGATAATCCATTAAACCGCACCGCATATCTCCCACCCTGATGCGCATGCAAAGCCAGACGCCACAAACACACGCACCTACATACACACACACACACACACACACGCGCACCACTTGGACTCACGCAAATAGCACACACTCAAACACGCGTTCCATTCCAATGCAGCCATCCACGTCCAGAGATCGATTTGCAGGGGATGATAAATGAACCAATACCTCGACAGAAGACGTTAAGCACAGGGCCCGTCGAACCGTGCCGCTTTTGTAATTACAACGCAAACGAAAAATGAGGCGTGATGTAGCACCGCCACAGAGAAGCGCGTGTGTTGTGTGGGGACCGGCAGATAGCTGGAGGTGTGGAAGGAGAGTCGGAGGGGACGTGGAGGACTGCCAGTCTAGCTCTAATGATAATGAGGACGTAGCTCGTGCTTCAGAGGATTGGGTGTAATTGAGCTAATGAAAGCATTCTGTTGTCTCCTGATTGAACACATGCCTCAAGTTATTTCCTCCAGGAGCCGTGTGCGCCTCGGTCCTCGCTCTCCTTCTGTGACTCCTCCTCCTGAGGCCGACCTTGTGAAGGGCATGGTGACTTAGGGGTCTTCTTAAACAGGTTCCAGCTCAAGAGGAACAAGAATGATCTGTTGGGCTTCTCTGCTTCCTAGCCCTTTAATGAACTTGTTTTTTGTGCCTGTGTGTGTTTCTGTCTGTCTGTCTGTGTGTGTGTGTGTGTGTGTGTGTGTGCATCCTATCCCCCTTGCAGATTGGCCAGTGGCACTCGGAGCAAGGCTTGTCCATGGAGAGGAAGCTCCCATCGATCAATGTGACAGACACCCTCTTCAACACCACTCTCACCATCACCACAATCCTGGTGAGTGAAGACTGAAACGGGCTGGACACTCCATTGGGTTGACAATGTGGGGAGGGTCGGGCTGGATATTGAAGTGCATTTTGGTTGCATTTCCCCATGTCCCATTGTGTCATCGACGGGACGCGCGGGTGGACAGTCCACTTGGTTTAGATATGCAGGGGTCTTGACGTTAAAGTGTCACTGGGCAGTGATTCATTATGTCATTTTGTTACAACAAGATACTAGGATTGGCAGACACATGTTGGATCACCCGTGTGATGATCCAACACACAGCGTGTTTGAATAAAAGTTTAAATTCACACGGCATCCTGTTCATTCCTGTCAAGGTGACAAGGAGACGTTCTTGGTCTGCGTCTCAAATGTACAATTAATATCACAGTGGACACCAACATAGCCAGTTGACCTGGACTAAAAACTATTCAAGCGAATGTTCTTCTGCAACACATTGAGCTACTGAATAATGCAACCAGAGCACATTACGCTCTTAAATAATGCAACAAGGCTCAAGCATTTGCAAACAATTTGGAGGGTTTGTTTTCTCGTTTGTAGGCTACGCTCATTAGGGCCTCATTTATCGCTTGAAGACATAGGAGAGTTACTAACAGCATAGCGCCTATAACCTTTCAAAAGGAGTCAATGTAGAGGATCTCCAGTAACTCCGTGTTTATTGTTTTTTTCCATCATAATGGCAGCTTTTATTTAAAATCCTATCGAATAACGAATCAATGTTAGTTAATTGCAATTGAATTATAAAAAATCATATGAGCAGAAACAGTTGAGTATAAGTTGCAAAAGCTGACAAAATCAATTGTGTCCATTCATAAAAGGAATATGAGTTCGAGGGGGCTGAAATGTTCAAATATAAAATCGGAGTTAATATCACTCTCACTCAAAGCTTCACTCCAGCGACGACTCCTGATTTGCTGCGTAGTCATGGCAGTGCCACATGGTGACAGAATAGTTTTATTTAACAGACATTTATATTGCTCCCGTGAAGCAATCAATTATTACTCAAATAAATAAAGCGTTAAGCTATTAATATTTTGCTCTGTTAACATGCAGGGTAAGTATAAATAATACTGTCAGTGGCAAGCATGTGTTCAGGACACATCGTAATAACATAGATTTCAACAAGGAAATATCAATAGCAATTAACAAACGTATATATTGTACAACAAATGGTTGACAGAAATATACCTAGATCAATAGCTCCAACGATAATATACCTAGATCAATAGCTCCAACGATAATATACCTAGATCAATAGCTCCAACGATAATATACCTAGATCAATAGCTCCAACGATAATATACCTAGATCATTAGCTCCAATGATAATATACCTAGATCAATAGCTCCAACGATAATATACCTAGATCAATAGCTCCAACGATAATATACCTAGATCAATAGCTCCAGCGATAATATACCTAGATCAATAGCTCCAACGATAATATACCTAGATCATTAGCTCCAACGATGATTGGCAAACTGGGGATTCTTTTTTTTTTTTTTTGATTGAGGTCACTGTTTACGTGATTCAACAATTTCAACAATTTTAAATTTTGCCAAAAGCGTCTGTGTGTTAGTTGGCAACAATGTTTTTTTGTAATTAAAATGTAAACACATTACAAACCTGTATCCAAAAAAGTTGAGACACTGTAACATTTTTATTAAAAACCCCATGCAAAGATGTGCAAATAATTTAAACTTCATATTCAATTGAAAATAATACAAAGACTACATTTCAAATGTTGAAACTGAGAAATGTTATTCTTGAATAATATATGCCCACTTTAAATGTAATGCCAGCATCACAATTCAAAAATACTGGGACAGGGGCAACAGAAGACAAAATAAAGTTGTGTGATGCTTAAACAGAACCTGGAGGAATATCTCACAACTGTTTAGTACAGGTCAGTAACATGATTGGGCATTAAAAGAGCCAACCAGGGAAGGTTTTTCTGATGTGAGAATGGGGAGGGGTTTACCACTCTGTGGAAGACTGCACAGGCAAATAGTGCTACAATTATAATTGTGCTGCAATTACTGTATAATCTACGGTACATAATGTCATTATTATCATTAAGATTTTGAGAATCAGAAGAAATCTCTCTACGCAAGAGACGATGCCTGAACATCTAGATTGGATGGCCGTGATTTTCAGGTCCCCAGACAGCACTGCGTTAAAAACAGACGTGAGCCCAGGTGCCACCTATGCTGAACCTGTCTGGCCTTCCATGGATGTGGACTTTGGTAGCAAGTGCCAGGCTTTTGTGTCATGTCAGTACAGTCAAAAGATCTATAAAAAAACAAGAGGTTGTTGAAGTGAGGATAATATTGAATAAACCAACAACAAGTTGGTGATCATATTTGATCTGGAACCCCCCCCCAAAAAAACGAGACATGATTCGGTAGTGGAGATCACTGCATGGGCTCAGGAAGACTTCAGAAAAGCATCCACATATGCCAGTTAAAACTCTATCATGCAGATCAGAAACCATATGTAAACAATGCCACAGTCTTCTCTGGCTCGAAGCTCCTTTAAGATGTACTGAGGCAAGTGGAAAACTGTTCTGTAATCGGACAAAATAATTATAATAAAAATGTGAAATATTTTTGGGGAATCGTGGACGCCACGTCTTCCGGACTGGGGAGGCATTAGTGCACCTGGCTTGGGTGACCTGCACACCTGTGAAGGCACCATTAATGCTGAACAATGTATATACAGGCCCTTGTCCCAACTATTTTGAAATGTGTATTCATAATGTATTTTTTCCAATAACAATAACATTTCCCTGCCTCAGCATGTTATGTTATCTTTTTATCATTTTCAATTAAATATGGGGATACATTATATGCTATTGCATTCTGTTTTGCATTTGCATTTCTGCGTCCCAACCTATTTGGAAACAAGGTTGGATTTAGGAATTGTGGAATTATGACACAAGTGCATGTGACATAAATATATGGACATTCTGTCTTTTCTGTCCTAAGCTACAATCATTTGATTACAGCATTGCAACCAAAATGGAGGAGGCAGATAGATGGGAGAAGATTGGGATCTTGTCTTTCTGTCGTATACTAAGGCAGCAAAGAAATTGCATGAATAGGAATTCATATAGCAGTTTCACTGGAATTCGAAAACAACATAGTTTTTGTACTGATTCCCTAGCACATTTTGTATGAACTCATATATACAATAACATAAAGTAATATTTAATATGTCAGGTTTCTAATTAAAAGGAGTATACAGGATTTACAGTAATTTAAGCTGCCAATTCAAGCTACCAATAAATCCCAATGTTATAATACAAATGGGACACAGCTATTAAGATATTTCTGTGAAGAGACTGAGTCTTTCAGGCCTTTATTTTCTATTGCCCCTGTTGTTGTATTTATGGTTAAATACTTACAAATGTCTTCAGCTTAAAAGTTCATGTTTTTTACTCAATAGCAGTTTTAGAAAATCAAGAAAGTCAGCATTATTAATGAATACTCATAGAAAAATAAAAAATCACAATCTCTAGATAATTTGTGAACATCCCATAATAATATCCATAATCAGTAACCTACTGATAACAACAACAGCTGCAAGATATAAAGAGCCCATGTGCTTCAATCCCACAAAGGCCTGGACACAGGAAACAAAAACAATGTTTCAAAACAATGTGCGTCTTTGTCACTAATGATTTTTTTTACAGATTATTCCATGCCCAGTCATTGGTTTGTTTTCTGAACTTGAAAGCCACCCAACCAGTCTCAAGTGAGGCAATGAAAAAGTATTCAGGAGTATGTCTTTGGAGTTGCCATCGTTATTGACATATCGCTGTAGCCTTTTTGTAGCCCGACTGAGTGACCATGTACTTAATGACAGCAAGGCCAGCTTGCTAGCAAATCTGTTGTGGCCAGATGGAAAGTCTGTTATTCATGTCTTTTGATCGCAGATGTTGGACAAAAAATCTGACTTTGTTCAGAAGAGTAATAAACAATTAGGTGTAACGGCGGGAAATCTAAATACAGTGTCTGTATTGGATACATCTCTGTCTTCATCTGCCATAATTCAGAAGGCATCCTCAAAGTAAATGCTGTCTCTAACTCTATGCACACTCAGAAATGAGTATTAGTGATGTGCTTAGCGGGCCAAGGGCCTTAGATACCGTCTATGAAACGCTACACGCCTAACAATTGAAGATGTAATCTGTGTGGCAGTTAATGCTCTGTTTTTTGGCAGCGCAGGTTTCACTGTGCGTCTTGTCAAGAGGCTGTCATTTTAAGGAGGAGATTTAGATCCTCTCCTCTCAGACTCCCCCCTTTCACACAGCTTAAGAGGAGAGGGACTCTCTTCACTCCACTAGGTCACGCTGATTTTCCCTCCAGAAGCCTTGAGTTTTTTTACTCCGTGCTGGGGTTCACGGTGCTGGGTTATGATTGGCCGAAACCATGTTCCAATCACACTGCGTTGGAATGGGGCCGTGTTACAGTGGGCTTTAGCCCTTGTGTATCTGGTGACTGTACTATAGTTAACCCCTTCTCCGACCACTACCTCAATCACAAGGTAAGCCTGAAGTAGCTTGTGAAGAGAGCCCAAATGTCTGCAATGTCTTATTTGCAGCGTTACACTTATTGGTTAAGGCTGTGGCAGAGTATAAAGTGAATACAGTGTCAGGCCGCAAACGGGTCTGATTTGGAATGATTGGGACGCCGGTGGAGGGGTCCGTTCCAACGACCAGTGGGCCTTCCTTAACAGACGAGAGGCTTGTTGAGGCTGCGTTCGTCCCGAACAGCTATGCGTTGACTCCACTCTGTAGATGTAGAGTCATCTGGGCAAATGTAAAACGCTACGAGGAGCAATTTGGTCGCTATCACAACTCATTCGTCAAGGTGTGATTGCCGTGTGCCGCGGGTATCTGTGGAGCGGCAGCGGTGCCGAGCAGCACCCGGAGAACCCCCCCCCCGCCCCGGGTCACCGTGGCCTCGGTACCTCTGATGACGCTGCATACAAGTCTCTGGGAATTCGTTTTGTGCTTTTGCCTTTAAGTGTTAGCGAGCATCTGATCGCTCCGGGTGGGATAACAGTGGCAAAGCTCATAATTTAGATGATTTAAGGTTATCTGTGATTGGCTGGCTCAAGGCTCAGACTTTGTCAATCCGAAGTGATGTCACCTTCAGGCTTCAGACCGCCGTCAGTGAAGTGGAGTGTAATGCTAGGTTAATGCTAGGTTATGATTGTTCAGGAGTACCAAGGTTTATTATTCCCATCATCCTTTCTGCTCACCTGTCAAGTATTGACCCAAAGCGCGCTGTACCCGAAGAAGGGTAGAATTACAATTCAGGTCAGATGTGGAGACTTTGTGCTTTTGAGATGTCATTGGTTCCATTGTGCTGCTCCTGGATCAAGCACAGCTGATGTATTTGAACAATTTCAGGCATTCGCAACCTAAAGTTCAGCACTAGTCCTTGTTACAGGAAAGAAATACTTGAAAGCAGATTATAAGAATGTGTTTTTTAGATATCATGTATTTGTTTTATACCTTGTGAGAAAAACTTGTGTAATCCCATTTTCCTGCTCTGGATTAAGAAATGGTCAAGGGTAATGATAAATCACCCTCTCGCTCCTTTACACAAACCCAATCTTTTTACAACTCATCATGAATACTGTTAGACCCTGCAGCAGGGGTGTTAAACCCAGATTTTAGTTTTGTCCTTTAAATTGGTTCCCAGTTCAGACTTAAACAACCAGGTGAGGCAAGGGGATTGTGATTGCACCTTGACCCACGTCAGGGTTCAACTGTATTGTAAAGCTGATTGCTTGACTGATGGATGGTATTTGCGCTTTTGGGACTATTCCATTGTTTCCCAAGAACTGGGCAAGCTAAATCAAGCTTCTGAGAGCCTGTATGCATTCAGGATCCAGAACTGTTCTTATTCATTGCTGCTTTTGTTTAGATTTCTAGGATGAGTCCCAGGGCCTGGATTTAAATATGTTATAATGTATTTGGTTGCAAAATAAATGATGTTTTAAAACATTTTGCAACAGAAGCCATCTACTGTTTTCTCTAGACACCAAACAGCAGCCACTAAGCAAATAGAATGTAGCTGAAAGGCATCTACGGTATTTTAATTTTTCCAATATTAATTCTAGTTTTTATTGTGGCACTTTTTTGTTACAGAACCCAAATGATCTAAAAACTGAGAGGCACAGGAAGTGATTGTTTCTGTTTGATGTAGTTGGTCGGGATTGTAGATCTCATTTTCACCCGATTGGGTTTATCCAGAAGTATAGTTCCTATACATCACACCTCTGGTTAGCATGGAGGTTTATGTCTGTGGATGTGACCTCAAGTTCTTCTATCCGGAACCACTGGGGTTTGAGAAATGGAGACGGAGGGAAAGAAAGGGGGGGGGGTATTGTTTTGCTCGATAATGGTCCCCCTACTGTTATTGATGGATAACAAGTTTTTATTCCTGTAATAGATGGGTCAGAGTCAGCTCTTAATTTTATTTGTCACCCAGTAACCAGCTCACCAACAGAGGCGGTATTCCCCCCTCTATAGAACCTACTAATAGTGTAGGCTTTTGGGGAGATATATATAGAATTACTTTCACAGTCATCAATCAACAAGTGAGAGCTAGCCAGGAATTATGGGCCACATTTAATTAAGCAGAGCGGGCCATTCCTCTTTCTCGCTGGGGGCGTAGGGACCTATTAATTGAATCCAGAAGGTTTGTTTATTAGTTTCCCGGCCTTCCCCGTTTGAAACCCCCCCGGCTTGTAATGTGCAACTGGCCCGTGAAATGCTACTCTTCAATAAGCCCCATCTTGGGAAGGGAAGAGGAAAGCGTCCGTCCGGCTGCGATGGTTGAGTGCTTCCTCCACCAGACTACTGCGAGCCATGGGATCATTTACATTTATATTGTACCTTTTTGTGTGCGCTGCGGCGTGACTACACAGAGGTGTCCACTCGCGGGCAGACAGGTAACATGCGTGGCCCATTTAATGAGTTAATGAACAAATGGAGAGGATTTGCATTCATATTGTCAGCATGCTCACAGTCACTTTCTAGATTGCCCTGGGTTTTTTTTGGGTCGGCACACTCATCCCTTTTTCCAGGCGGGGCCAGGAGCTTACCTCTGCGGGTACGTTCAGAGCATCTGCCTCCGTCTAATACCGATGGAGGGAAAGAATTAGGCTGCTGCGATTCAGTGAGCTCAGATATGATGCAGACGAAAGGGCAAAAAACGCCTCTGGACCTGAAATGGCTTGTTCTGTTATCCCTACTCCGATTCTCTTCATCAGTATATCACAAAGTGGCGTATGTACTGTAATCAGTCAAGGTGGAGGGGAAGTAGAACCCTAATCAAGTGTCAGGGTAGTACCACAGGTAGAAAAACAGATGTTTCCATGGTGACGGTGGTGGTATGACATATTGTCTTCTTTGAGGTCTCTAGTTTTTCACCGTGTCATAATGGAAGAATGCGGTTTCGTACAATGAGACAAATCCATCTCCCAGACTATCAGTCAACAACCATAGCCGTCTCAGCTGAAGTGTGGCGGAGCAATTTTTCTGTTTGCCCCACAACTGCGTTCCATCTATTTTTCTCTTTATTACAGTGAGCCTTTCTCCCTCGAATTCAGGATACAGCTCACTGTAGATAAATATCCATTCCATTGGCAACTGATTTCCCTGCAAAGACTCAACCATCCCCAACAGAAACAAAACCAGTCCTTTGTGTTCCAAATAATACGCTGTGTGTAATGATTTAGAGGTCAAAGAGGACACCACATATCAAAGAAGACCTGCCATGGTCCCATTACATATTACCTGCCAATGCCTTACCACATATTACAAAAAACTGCCATGGTCCCATCACATATCACAGAGGACCTGCCATGGTCCCACCACATATCACAAAGAACCTGCCATGGTCCCACCACATATCACAGAGGACCTGCCATGGTCCCATCACATATCACAAAGAACCTGCCATGGTCCCACCACATATCACAGAGAACCTGCCATGGTCCCACCACATATCACAGAGGACCTGCCATGGTCCCACCACATATCACAGAGAACCTGCCATGGTCCCACCACATATCACAGAGAACCTGCCATGGTCCCACCACATATCACAGAGAACCTGCCATGGTCCCACCACATATCACAGAGAAAGTCTGGTCTCCCCAGCAGACGTACAACGGTGCAAGAGTTCCAGGGCAGACGTGCATTCGATGCGAAACGGTTGGATGTAAACCTGGTTGGAGACAGAGAATTTGTTTTAAAGGCTGCTCGTGACAAGGCTGGCTTCCCCCTGCCTAAACCAGCAACACATTTCAAAGT
This sequence comes from Novumbra hubbsi, assembly GCA_016801125.1. Classification (NCBI taxonomy): domain Eukaryota; kingdom Metazoa; phylum Chordata; class Actinopteri; order Esociformes; family Umbridae; genus Novumbra; species Novumbra hubbsi. The sequence continues at coordinate 10,323 of JACXGK010013942.1, forward strand.
ACCAGTGTTTAGCTTGGTTTGTGAAGGAATCCTCTCTAACAAGGTCATTAATAATCTGGCCATGCAGGGTTTAATACCTGCTTCATTGGAACAATTAAGCGGGGGCCTGCTTTTGTCCAGTGTCACATGTGATTATGATTCATGTGTGTGAATTGGAAATGTTTCCTCTGCCTGAGACCTCCGATAGTGTGGTCCCAGCCAGAAGATCAGACATTATTGACAGTGACCCTGGAACAATTAGGGTTAACTACCTTTCTCATGGGCTAAACCACACCCCCCCTCCCCACCTCGGCCCAGGGATTTGATTGACCTTTCAGTTACCAGTCCAATGCTTTTTATCTGCTAGGCTTCCGCCGCTATGCTGAACCGTCCCCCGACAAATATAGCACATGTTGTCTTTCAGCTAGGGTGTGTTGTGTAATGGGACCATATTTAAATACCCACCTGACAACTGGCTGATACATCTTTACTGAAATTAATGTACTGATTTCTCAGCGTTTTGAAAAAACGAATCCTGTAATAGCAAAGACTGAGTGAGTCGGTCAAAGACGAAGCTGTAAAACAGGTGGCGTGTGTGTAGCAGGTGCCTGAGTGCTTTTGTTCCCGGGCCAAGTTGTCAAATTAATTGATGCTTATGTATGCCTAGATGGAGAATCGCCTCATTGGCTTCAACAGAAATGACCTCTGGGCAAATAGCGTTCACCGTCTCCACGGACAACCTGCTACCTCTGACTTGACCAGCGACCCTTTACTTGGTCCTTGGACTGGTTTGAAATTGCGCTACATTAGTGCAAGGCCCCGGCCACGCCCGCCGCTGTGTTTTTCCGCTACATAACTCTGCCTGTGTCCCCTCGCAGGAGAACCCTTACGTGATGCTACGACCCAACCACCAGGAGAGGGAGGGGAACGAGCGCTACGAGGGCTTCTGTGTGGACATGCTGAAGGAGCTGGCGGACATCTTGAAGTTCAAGTATCGTATCAACCTGGTGGCGGACGGCGTGTACGGGGTCTCCGGGACGAACGGTACCTGGACCGGCATGGTGGGAGAGCTCATCTCCAGGGTGAGGACCGGATTACATTTGTCACTTTCAAAGTTATTACAGCCATTATGCCAGACGCGATGAAAACATCTTGTACAATTTGAATGTTTAGAAGTGCCTTTATTTACATTTGTAATTTTGCAGGTTCTTATCCAGGACTACATACAATAGTGAATGCATAAATGTACATTTTTCTCATGGGCCCACATGAGCATCAAACCCACAACCCCAGCTTGGTGTGTATTGGAAGATGTGGGTCTAGGAGTGTTGCAACTCCCCAGTGACTATTAGTTCCCTAAGCTGCTTGGTGTTTTCACATTCAAAGTGTGTTGTAGTCAGTGGGTGTAACCAGGCAGAGATGTGAGTTGATGAGTGTGAATACAAAGCATAGAGGGGGAGGGAAGCGATGGAGGAGTAGGAGAAGAAAGTGATGATGTAGGTGGAGTAGTAACAAAGTATAAGGAGCAGCAATAGAGAAGAAGAAAATGAGAGGATGAAAGATTTGTAGAGAAATTAACTAGTCCAGGGCAGTTTATTAGTCCAGATATTGCCTGGTCCTGGACTGTTTATTAGTCCAGATATTGCCTGGTCCTGGACTGTTTATTAGTCCAGATGTTGCCTGGACCAGGGCTGTTCATTAGTCCAGATATTGCCTGGTCCTGGACTGTTTATTAGTCCAGATATTGCCTGGTCCTGGACTGTTTATTAGTCCAGATATTGCCTGGTCCTGGACTGTTTATTAGTCCAGATATTGCCTGGTCCTGGACTGTTTATTAGTCCAGATATTG
>JACXGK010013943.1:0-12207 GCA_016801125.1 Novumbra hubbsi
GTTATCAAGAGAGCCCAGACAGATTGGTCAAGATAGGTGAGCTATGACATGACCTAAGATAAGAATTCTGACAAGAAATTGTTTGTTGTCGATCTCGAGCGTCTAAGAACAGAGCCGTTGAGGCTTTCACTTCCTGACGTATCAAGAATTCAGTGTAGAGAAAGTACGTTAAATAGGTTTCAATTTCAAGCAAAAACAAAACAATCTATATCACACATATACACAACATTCACTGGTACATCAACCTATTAATGAACCCATTGTTTAAGTAGGCCAACTCCCACCTGTCGACGTTCTGGAAACTCTGTTACATAACTGTGGTTGACCACTGAGCCTGTCTCTAGTCACTACTCTGCAAAGACAATCATAACGTACTAGCAGGGGTGCAAGACGTTCTGTGACTTTCTTCTTTCAGCCCACATTAAACATTGTAACTCTAGCAACCCAGCATCAGTTTAGTTGGCTTTTATAGTTTGTTCCTCAACTTGAGAGTAACATTTTTACCCCATGATTTCAGGATGTGTGCATTTAGGGTTATTTTGCTTCTGTTGCTGTGCAGTCTGTTTAAGGTATGTGATATGTACTGTAGGTTACATTTTATCTCTTAAAATATATTTAGTTAATTCCAAATATAATGCACTTCATTTCCTATGTAGTTCATCAATAACTTGACCTTTTCACTTGACTTATTATGCTAAAAGAAAATCCCCTTCTGTTCCTGTTTACAGAGACCCAACTGAAAACACTGAAGACAGGAGGAGCAGATGTCACTCAAATCTGCCAAAATCATGTATTGAATAAGATTCTGTTGGTAAAATGTATGATAAGTGGGGTGCATTATTTTCTAGTATCATTACAATCTGACCAAAAGGTCCCAGATAGTATGATAATGGTCAAGTGATTCTGCACATCACCAACATACAAACATCTGATGAGGGAAAGTACACCTGTGGGTGCGGTTATAATGGAGAAATCAAATATGTTTTACCTCAACATGTCTGTTCAACAAATACCGTATAATCGTTGCTATGTTTTCAACTTTCTGTTCATTACCAGGGTGGTGGAAAAGAAAAAGAATCATAAACAGCATTCAAATATAAATGCATTTCCCCCATTTTCAGACTTTAAGGTGACTGTTGGTGAGAGTTTTACTTGCATGACATCACACACAATATGATATTTTTATACATCTTTGGATTAAAAGTAAGAATACTACCAGACCCCCCTTCCCCCACCCCCACTGTGGGCTACCACAACATAATAAATAATTTAACATAATTAATATAATAAATAATTGATTTCCAGTGTATGACCTTCTACCTGTTCCTCAACCAAGCATCCACACTCCTCCATTGGATTTATAATAAACATCTGCTGGAAACAACACTTTGTATCCTCGTATTCATTACAATGAGGTCCTGTTGTCTCCATAGTTATCAGCTCTGGGACAAACCCAGTCAAGAAATCTGAACACCTTGGAGATTTTACATTTCTGAATCATATAAAAAAGGTGATGCAACAACCTAATTATTCTGTCAGAGTTGTTATTGCTTGTTCTTGGCTATAGGCATTTTGGTAATCTGCACAAAACGAAAAGTTCAAATGAAACAAACTTATTACTCAATGCTTATTGTAAATGCAGCATATACAGTGTTAAAACAATCCCTTGCATATTCTAAATAGGATGATGTAAAGTGAAGACCCTTTGTATTATCATTTGTGTATGTATCATTGTTGATGGCTAAAGAAGACCAATTAACTGATATGTGGTTGACCTTGATGCCACTGTGGTGACGGCTCTGCAAACAACCCAGGATACAGTAGCAGGTAACAACACCAGCAGACGTGCAAGACTTTCTGTTAAACAGACGCTGGAAAATGTTATACTTCCTTCTCTTAGATCTCAAGGTCCATTGTAACTAGGTCAACCCAGCATCACTTCACTAGAATCTTCCTCAACTGAGCCATTATGTTATGAAGTTCTAGGCTTGGTCTGAGAAGAAAGGTCTTTACGGTTGATCAGAATGTGTTTATTCAGGATGACTCTGTTTCTATGGCTGTGGAGTCCAGGCAGAACATTGGAAGGTAAGAGCAAAGTATTTGTTGTTATTATTACCTTAAATAGTGATCATATAGCAATTTGATAGGAGTTTAGGACCTATGTAAACCCCCCCCCCCCATCCAAAAAAGGTATTTGAGACTAAGTGGCACTTAAGTGTTTTTCATTTCCAAAGCAAATATAATTCATTAAACTTTTGTTTAATAAAAGAAAAGATTTTAAAATGAAGTAACAATGAAAAACTGTTTCGTTTTATTTTATTGGCTTTAATGACTTTGCGGTCCAATTTTACCACATAATACCCAGGTTACATTATGAACCCTCCTTGTGATTCAAAAACTCTAAGTCTAATGAGAATATATGCATTTGTAGCTACAACCGGTAGATGTGAATGTAACTATAAATGTTACTTCTGAAAATAACTGAATTTATTTTTCAGTACTTCAGGCTTTGAAAGTCACAGCAAAAACAATTCAAACAGTGTGTTTGTTTTATCTTTATCATCTCAGAAAAAAATTCCAGGGACACAAACTAATTTAAAGATTGAACAGAGGAAAAAAACAGTTCCAAATACCAATTCTGAATAATTTTTAACATGCTGAAATTGGCAAACCCTTTCCTTAAACCACACGCAAATATTTGATGAAAAGCACAATAAAGATTGTCCTTGCAAATGCATTAAATTGAGTGACAGCACGATCCATATGTTCAAACCTGTGAATGGGTAATTACTGTCTTCTCCCAAAGCACACTGATGACGGATTGTCAGTTCTTGTGTAATCTACCTTCTCTGAACTAAATGATAGTTTCTTAAATGTACACGTTGTCCATCTCCTACCATCCCTTTGGTAGAAACATGAGAAACAATCCAGTCCTTTTCATACTTATAGTTTCATATTTATAGTACTTATAGTATGACAAGGTACGTCCTCACTGTTCTTCGGTTCTCTGGATGATTGTCTTCTAACTCATGTAACTATGAATGTTATTTACAAGCCCCCCTGTCTCGATGACTTCCTGTGTGAATTAGTTCAACCTCTGATCTGATAGCAAGAAATGTTTGAGTAATCTACTGATGAGGAGGCAAGGCCACCTCTCTTTGATGAGGCGATTATTACAGTGTATCTATAAACAGAGAAGGACCTGAAAGATATTTGGTCATATTGAACGATTACTGTCCTTAACAAAGATCAAATGCTATTACCAACGTCAACATGCTTAGCACTTTGGTTGAGAAACTAGTCAGCTTTGGACCAGAGAACAGGATATTATATTCAATATCAGGCATACAACATAATGTATTCTCCGAGGTTGACCAATCACCATCTTTTTCTTGATACTGGACTTTAATCAAGTACAATTGTTCTACCTATTTGCAGTACCATATGCGTTTCTCTCACTTAATGTAATTGTGCACTAAAAAAGTGAACTGCGTACCCACAATGTGATGAATGAATGTAGCCAAACAGAATTGCAATGACATTCGTTTGTTGTAATTAGGATCTACAACTGATTTGAATCAACTGCTCAATGTTTCAGCCACTTCTCGCAATCATCTTCTAGCTTGGCAACATTTCAGTTTGACAGTCAATCAGATCAGTTTTAAATACTGCCGTAGACCAGGAAGTCCCAATGGGTTGTGTGGGAAGGGGACACAATGTTTAGGGTGCAGCTGAGGACTGGGAAGAGTCTGTATTATTTATAGGAAGAGATGAGAATCAGGGTAGGAAGCATCAAGTGTTTGATTGTTATTCAACCAAATAATCCAGTTAAACCAACTACCATCTTGAATGACCACCTAGGAAACAGCACACAGCGACAACATACCACATAAACCTAGGTAAGATATTCATGTGAGGGAGCCTTGTTTGTTTCTTAGATTATCTTTACGAAACAATTCAACAGTTCTGACTTTGTTTTAGGGCAACCATACAATAAAAATATAATGTTCCATTGGTGTAGTAAAAGTCCACTAGCTCAAGATGAATATAAATTGTTAAAAAAAAGTTGCATTGCATTTCCAACGTAATTCATGAATAATAACTACTTGAAATAAGTAAACTTCACATTCTAATTTCACATAAATGCTGATTTTCTTTGGGCTGTCGGCTGACAATCTGCTTCCCTTCTTACTTACAGAGACCCAACTGAAAACATTGACCACCGGAGGAGTAGATGTCACTCACATCTGCCCGAATCACACATTTAATGACATGATGTTTGTTGTATGTGAAATTACTGGAGGGCACAAGTGTTATGTGTCATTACGGTTTGATCGAAATGGATCAGATAGCACCTGTGACTCTAGAGTCACAATACAGAACAAGACAGGTGGAGTGTTTCTACACATCAGTAACATACAACCATCTGATGCAGGGAACTACACCTGTGAGTGTATATACCACGGAGGAAGTTATCTTATATATCTAAATATTTCTGTCAATGGTAAGTGTTTGACTTGCAAACCAGTGCAACCGTACACACTTATTTGGCTTCATTTAACAGGAAACACATCTGGTAAGATAATACATTGTTCCCTTTTCACAGCATCACAGGTGGTTGAAGAAGCAGGCGCTTCCAGAATTTTCTTTCCCCTGATAATAATTGGTTTTGCAGCAATTGTTGCTGCATTTGTCTTCACTGGCATTTTCATCAAGACAGTTCATTTCCCGTAAGCAATGGTGTTTATATTACGGACAACAAATGTAGACAGGACACACAAATCTGTTAGTAGGCTGAGACAATGTGGAATGGCCAAGAATAAGATGTCTGACTTGATAAGGTTGTTGTAGGTTGCTAATGTCTTATGATGGCACTGTTGAGGCTTTTCACTTCCTGCTGTGTCAAGAATTCAATGACAAAGAGGAGGTATAGTTTGCTTTTGATTCCATTGTAAATGGAAACTCAAACTCTGTATCAGAATAATTTTCATTGTTTCTCTCCAAAGAACACCAAGGTCACGGTAACAAACTTGTTTCCTATTTAAGTAGGAAAACTCACACTTAGCATTGTTATTACATTTGACCCTTGGCACACACAGTCACACTCAAGTATTGTTAAAGCTTCAGGGAATTACAAATCTCCAAGTTTCTGATTGGATGGGTAACCAGAGTCACATACAGTATGTTGTTACTGTTTGAAGAAGCATAATACTTAATCATATTATGGTGGCAATGAAAGCTACCTTTAACATTACATGGGACTTTGTAAGCAATCTTACAGAAGCTCTGTCACACAAGATATTTTGTAATTTAGCCGTGGATTCATTTTACATTGTATTAAAGTTAGGGTTTCAGAGGTTATCAGAATTTGAGCAGGTTCTCTAACATTTGGGTGCCAACAAACACAATACATATTGAGCTCCAGAAATCATGTTTTGTGTAAAACAAAATTATGTGAATCTAAATTAATGTCATCTTTTTCTCTACTGTTGCGAAGCAGGAGAACACAGCAAGAAGTGAGTCACACCTTAAAAAACATCAAGCCAACAGACACTACATTCATTGTAAAGCATCTGCAGACTTTGCCCTTTTAACAATTTAAATGGGATTTTACATTTAAAGTAAATACAGTGTAAACAAATGTTGTTTATGTACTTGTAGGAAGATGATCAACTTGACACAATAGGATTTTACTCAACTCTACAATTGCCGCATCCTAACTACAGCCACTCCGAGAGGGTTGACCAGTGAAGAAAACACTAGAAGGTTGGTTATTTCACGTGCCTTGGAAATACATCTCCAGACATACATAATATGAAGATAATCAATGAACTACATTGTGGGCAATACTAATTCTCTACAGCACCCTCTCTTGGAGCAGCGTGGGAACAACACCCAAAGAAGAACCACCTGGCCTGGGACTATAAAAGGGTTCCCATAAACACAGCCTGGAGTTCCCCCCTTGACAAGGAACACGTGTTCTCAATCAGGCTTCTTCTGGGGAGGCCAAATGGCAAAAAAAGCAACTCTGGGAAGCAGTGGAAGTTGAAAAGATGCAGCAGGATTTATGTTAGTCTATTGTTTCCTCTGCCAGTTTTGGTTAATATATGCCATCCAGGGCCCAGAACAATGACAAAAGTGGCTTCTTGTAGCTTAAATGACAATACATACATTGTTTTTACTTGTCTTGCTTATCAGAAGATCACAGTTTCAGCTATCTGGTCACCTCAATGCCAATGAATGATGATAATGATGTATCAAGAGGGAACAGAGATTTATGACCAGGATAACTGACCATGTTGAAACTGACCATGAACATCTATGAAATAACCAAAAGCATAACTGACCATACATGAAATAACCAAAAGTACAGTATGTGACCCGATAAGGTTGTTATAGGTCGCTAGTGTCTTAGAACCGCACTGTTGAGTCTTTTCACTTCCTGTCCTGTCAAGACAACAGAAAGGCAAAAAGCAGCACAGAAACATAATCAACTACCCCACACTATTGTTAGAAGACATATGCAGGCCAGACGTTTTCAAATGTTCTATAGAATTGTGGATCATTGTAACACATTTCCAGAGCTCCATGTGAAATATTATAAGATCTGATGTATAGTAACAGGACAGAGTCCCACAGCACCTTAAAACAGAAACCCAATGAGTTTTACTGAACCATTCAAGTTTAGCATCCTAACACCTGACCCTCTGCTGACATTAACCAATGACAACATAGCATCACATTGTCATATCACAAAGGGTTAAATGTTGTTTCCCTGCCAGCTTCAAAATAAATAATTCAGGTATAAATGTACTGGTTATTCTTACTGTAATGCTTAACATTTTCAGCTGATACACTTTGACGTGATAAATCTTCATAAATTCTTTCATGACATCTGTAGTCAACTCTCCCCTGTATAGATCATTAACCCTCCACACTGTTTATGTATTTAGAACTACTGTTGTATATATTAAGTGATTGTGTGCTTTCCCACCAGAGGTCAGTATTTTACATTGTATTGTGTTTGTGGGGCTGGTTGATACAGCATGGCAGAAATGTGTATTTTTCAGATTGTTTTATGGTATTACAGTATTTGATGGTATTCATTCATTTTATATATATATATATTCAATAAAGGATGGCAACAAATGAATTAGAAGCAGTATTAATGAGTTTTCTCCATTCTGATCGCTTTTTACTGTTCTGAAAATAAATGTAACCCGTTCACCGGAATCTCCCGCATCACTGCCGCATTCGGCCTCTCATGCGTGCCAGCGCTCCCGTTTGGGCAAGGTTCCAAGGGGAGGCGAAGGGTGCATCCTTTCACCTGGATCTTGTTTGTTCATTATGTGTAGTATTTAAGTGTGGGGTTAATGGGGAGATTATGTTCTGAGCGGCGAGCGTACAAGGCGAGCCGAGCCTAGCCTTCCTAAGGCTCTACCTTTTTGTCATTACCTTTACCGGGCGCCCTTGTTTTGTTTCAATATTTTTGGAAGTAAAGAAGATTTTTCGTTATTACCTACCACTGTATCCGTGCATCTGCTTCCAAACACTCCGAGCATCCCAGCCGTTACAATAAAACACTGACAGTGATTAAAAAAACAGGTCTACTATTGTTTGAGTTTTTCCGAAACACAGGAATGCTAATAAATAATGTTCAAAAATGTAAACGCTGCGAGCATATTCATATTGTGACAGTTGTGGTCAAGATAACAAGCCACAATACATGGCTTCAGTCTGAATGTTCCTGTGTTATTAAATCACATTGGAAACACATTCTTTCAAGTATTTCTTTAGGCTGTTGAATGCAATCAAACAGAATAACATCAATTACTCTATATATTCTATATTTATGGCAAGTTTATAGCTTCAAATAGGAGCTTAGGCTAACAAACATTGTACCTAGAGTTAACCAATGTCTTAACTCCTCATCAGACATATTCACGTGGGTTTCAAAGGTTATGGGCAAGCCAACCAAGCACATCAACTGTATCTGTTTTTAGTACTGTTCTGTGGCATGTAACCACACGGCTACCAGTGCTGAATGTCCTTATGATGTTTGTGTGGTTGACCACTACAGCTCTCTGGTGACTGCTCTGCAAAGACGCAAGGTGTTGATAAGACCTGGATGCTCTAGCACATGTAATACCAGCAGATGTGCAACAGTTTCCGTTAAAAAAGTAACACACAAATAGAAGGTAGGAAACTGCCCACTTCCGTTTCTCTGCTCTGAAGGTCCATTCTAAACTGTCCAAAACAGCATCACGTTGGACGGCATCTGCAAAGAAAATATCAAGTTCTGAGCGAACAATTTAGTTTTGTCCTGTAATTGGTCAGAACGTGTGTTTTATGGATTGCCCTTCATCTGTTGCTTTGGCATCTCTGCTCATCATTAGGAGGTAAGAGAGATGTGGATTTATTACACATACTCTTTAAAAAGCAGGGTAGGCTAAATGGGTAGACAAAAATGTTTAGCATGCTAAAACTGGTAAAACCTTTCCTTAAACCACACAAAAATGAGTGATTTCCTGTGTGAATTAGGTTAACGCCATTTGCTCTGCTAGCATGACATTTTTGTGTGATCCACTGATGCAGAGGCAAGGCCAACTAGCTTGGTTGAGGCGATAATTACAGTTTATTTATGAACAGAGAAGGACCTGAAAGATTTTTATAGGTAAGATATTGACGTGAGGGAGCCCTGTTTTTTTCTTAGAAGATATCTACAATACAAGTCAACAGTTCTGACTTTGTTTCAGGGAGTCTTCGTTTTGGGCAACAATACGATACAAATATAGTGTTTCATCCATGGTCTAGTTCCACTAGCTCTAGATAAATATAATTTGTTTCAACGTAATTCAACAATTAGAAGTCACCTTCACCTTTTCATTTCATATGAATGCTGAAAGACATTTTGGCATATTCAGTCACAATCTGCTTCCCTTCTTACCTACAGAGACACGACGGAAAACATTGACCACCGGAGGATTAGATGTCACTCGCATCTTCCCAAATCATACATATAATGACATGATATTTCTTACATGTGTACTTACTGGAGGGCACATGTGTCATGTGTCATTACGATTTGAACCAAATGGCACAGATAGCACCTGTGACTCTAGAGTCACACTACAGACCGAGAGAGGTGGAGGGTTTCTACACATCAGCAACATACAGCCATCTGATGCAGGGATCTACACCTGTGAGTGTGCATACCGTGGTGGAATTGATGTTTTATATCTAAATATTTCTGTCAATGGTAAGTGTTTGACTTGGATGTCGGTGCAATTTGTTCCCAATAACCTTTAATAATTATTTGGCTTCATATTTATTGTCAGGGTGGGAAGAATTAAACAACACATCTGGTAAGATAATACATTGTCCCCTTTTCACAGCATCACAGGTGGTTGAGGAAACAGGTGTTTCCAGAATTTTCTTTTCTCTGATGATAGTTGGCTTTGTTGCAATTGTTGCTATACTTTTCTTCACTGGCATTTTCATGAAGACAGTTCATTTCAGGTAAGCAATAGTGTTAATATAACTGACAAAAGTATAAACAGGACACAAAAAACTGTGAGCAGGCAAATAACCATAAATATGATGTCTGACTTGATAAGGTTGTTGTAGGTAACTATTATCTTATAACTGCACTGTTGAGGCTTTTCACTTCCTGCCCCGTTTTAGTAATATAGACCGGGACTCTAACATTGGGGTTCCATCAACCATAAACCATATTGAGCTCCAGAAAACATGTTCTGTGTAAAACTATACTATATAATTCTAAAATAATTCAATCTTATTCTCTTCTTTTGCACATCAGAAGAACACAGCAAGAAGTGAGTGACACCTTAAAAAAGGTGAAGCTGACAAGCACTGGATTCTTTGTAAAGCGTCTGCAGACATCACCCTTTTAACATTTTACATGAAAATTTAAAATAAATACAGTGTAAGAATTGTTGATGTATATATTTGTAGGAGCATCAGCTTGACACTGTTGGACTTTACACAACTCTACAATTTCTGAATCCTAACCACAGACACTATGACACCATTCAGCCATTAAGAAAACACTAGAAGGTTTGTTATTTCACCTCCCCTAGATATACATCTCCAGACATATGTACATTATGAGAAGATAATCAATGCAATGTTTCTAAAAGTTTGGGCCATGTCTTCTCCACATTCTGTTGTCCAAAAATTATGAAATCAAGTAAGGTTAACAACTCAACCCTGCCTGTGTCACAGGAACTGCCACTGTGGAACGTGAGGATGTCACTCCCTCTCTGGTGACTGACATTAGGGACTACTTCCAGGGCAGCCCAGAGTACTTCTCTATGCTCTTGGTGGGAAAAGACGGCAACATCAAGTCCTGGTACCCATATCTGATGTGGTCCACGTCTATCATATATGATCTGGTTGACTCCATGCAGCTCCGTAGACAGCTCCGTAGATGGCTGTTGTTAGATGGCTGTTGTTAGATGGCTGTTGTTAGATTCCGGTTTAAAACCAAATGAAGAGCCATTCAAGTCAGGGAAGATAGGTTTCTTTATTAGCAGTCCAAGATGTTGACCTTCCATATTTCCTACATGTTCTTTTCCTGGCAAACTCCAATCAATCTCCTGGTAATCTCCAAAGAAAAAAAATGTAACACAACCTTTTATGCCAGAATGCATAGGAGGGGGTCAAAGATAATAGCCTATCAGCACACAAGGTCAATCCCACAACCAACCCCAGATGGCCTGCTCCTGATCATGAAAACCCATGACAGCACATGGACAACCCCCTTAAGAGGAATGGACAACCCCCTCAAATTTCATCTTGTCCATTGTCCTTTATTTTAATCATAAATTATGATTAATTGTTTAATCATAAATTAAACCATTACCGTTCCATATTCCCACATTGTTCAACAGTCCCTTTAAATGCGCTGTCTTGAAAATTAGTATGAAGGATACGGTCATGACAGTCACCCAGCTGGTTACCACCGGGGATATGGATTCTAAGGGGTTAAGAGGGTGATCTGGACATTACCCATGACTATATATTAACTATTGGAAACTATAAAATTATGGAGTGATATGGACGTCATACAGCATGACAATGTTCTTATGTATTTTTCTTTCTAGTGAGATCTCTTAACTCTGATTATGTACTTATATTGAATAGTGTAAGGCAAATACTATTATATCTACTAAGTTTAAGGATTCGGGAACTAGTTCATTTTGCTTTATGTCTTTGCAATTACACATTTCTAGCAGGCCAATATGTATAATGATTCTCTTTATCCTGACTTCATCATCTCGATTTTAATGTTGGCGTTGGTCACCTAGTGAGCAAAAGAAAATGACTGCAATGTGTGAAGCTGTGAGACAATTCTATATTTTAACACATTAATTAATCATTTGATTAAGGGGGTTTGACTTATGGAATATTGTGAGTTTCAATGTAAATTGTTTAAATCTTGAAATAAAAGAATGCAATCCTATCAAAAGTAAATCACTTATACTGAGAGAGCTGTATAATATTCAGAAATCATGGTTTGGTAAAGCATATTGAGGTGCTTGCTCAACAAAGAGCTAAGCAGAAGCAGTCTTGGTCAATAATTTCGTTCTTCCAAAAATGGTTTGTGACAGATTAGTTGTGGTGAGAGGAACATGATGGCTGTCATTGGCATAGACACTTTAAACTAAGTGCAGACTTACCACAATTTTCCAGATGTCAGAACAGTGTGACAGTCTGATACACTTTGATCCCGTTCTTAGATATATGAGTCCAACACAGGAAATAAAACCTATCACACTCACTGCAATAAGGGCAAGACAGACCTTGGTCAGGAAGGTTACCAAGGACCTAATGGCCACTCTAACCAAGCTAAGAGAAGGGAGAACCTACCAGAAGGACATCCAACTCTGCAGCATTTTAAAGATCAGGCTTTAATGGTAGAGTGACTAGACGGAAACCACTCCTGAGGATAAGGCATAAATGACTCCCTGCAGGACTCAAAAACCTTCTCTAGTTTGAGGAGACCAGAATTGAACAATTCGTCCTGAATGCCAAGCACCATGTCTGTCAAAAACAAGGTATGTTCATTACCGGACTAATAGTCTCCCTATGGTGAAGCATGGGGGGCAGAGCATCATGTAGTGCAGATGCTTCCCAAGGTCCAGGCACTGGAAGACTGCTCAGAATACTGAGGAAAAAACAAAG